>JAVGWX010000358.1:0-28196 GCA_036924085.1 Ariolimax columbianus | reverse complement strand
AAAATCCCATCTAAGAATATATTAAACAAGAAATTAAAAAAAGTCCAGGAAACAATTTCATGCACATAAATACAGGTGGTGAACACACACAGACAAAAGACAATGAAGATGTGATGCCATAGGAGGAACAATGTCCTTACCTTCTTCAGACAGGACCCACAACAACTCAAGATAAACTTTTTAGGATGTGGGAGAAATGGATCAAACTTGAGGGTGAGGTTCAGGGGAGAACATGGCAAACAGATTAGTTGTTTTCACTGAGGACATGACATCAAAGTTTTACACCTGATCTTGGATATTGTGAGGACATGACATCAAAGTTTTACACCTGTGTTTGAGTGGGGAGCATGTGTCAGAGAGGGACATGTACCTGAGAGAGGGATATGTGTCTGTCTAGTGACATTTGACTGGGTACTAGGGCAGCAGCTAGATGCATCTGACTGGGTACCAGAGCATCTGACTGGGTACTAGGGAATCTGACTGGGTACTTAGGCATCTGACTGGGCATTAGGGCATCTGACTGGGTACTAAAGCATCTGACTGAGTACTAGGGCATTTAGTGGCATCTGACTGGGTTCTAGGGCAGCTAGTGGCATATGACTGAGTACTAAGGCATCTGGCAGGGTATTAGGGCATCTGACTAGGTATTATGCAGCTTGTGTCATCTGACTTGGTACTAGGGCAGCTAGTGGCATATGGCTGGGTACTAAAGCATCTGACTTGATAATATGGCATTTGACTGGGTACTAGAGCAGCTAGTGGAATATGACTGGGTACCAGGGCATCTGACTAGGTACTAGGGCATCTGACTGGGTACTAGGGCAGCTAGTGGCATAAGACTGGGTACCAGGGCATCTGACAGGGGAGTGGGGCATCTGACTAGGTACTAGGGCATCTGACTAGGTAATAGGGCATCTGACTGGGTACTAGGGCAGCTAGTGGCATTTGACTGGGTACCAGGGCATCTGACAGGGGAGTGGGGCATCTGACTAGGTACTAGAGCATCTGGATGGGTACTAGGGCATCTGGCTTAGTACTAGAGCATCTGACTGGGTACTAGGGCATCTAGTGGCATCTGACTGGGTATTAGGGCATCTGACTGGGTATTAGGGCAGCTAGTGGCATCTGACTGGGTATTAGGGCAGCTAGTGGCATCTGACTGGGTACCAGGGCATCTGACTAGGTACTAGGGCATCTGACTAGGTACTAGGGCATCTGACTGGGTACTAGGGCAGCTAGTGGCATCTGACTGGGTACTAGGGCGGCTAGTCACATCTGACTGGGTACTAGGGCGGCTAGTCACATCTGACTGGGTACTAGGTCAACTAGTCACATCTGATTTGGTACTGGGGCAGCTAGTCACATCTGGCTGGGTACTAGGGCAGCTAGTCACATCTGACTGGGTACTAGGTCAACTAGTCACATCTGATTTGGTACTGGGGCAGCTAGTCACATCTGGCTGGGTACTAGGGCAGCTAGTCACATCTGACTGGGTACTAGGTCAACTAGTCACATCTGATTTGGTACTGGGGCAGCTAGTCACATCTGGCTGGGTACTAGGGCAGCTAGTCACATCTGATTGGGTACTGGGGCAGCTAGGCACATCTGATTGGGTACTGGGGCATCTAATGGCATCTGACTGGGTACTAGGGCAGCAGTTTGTTGTTTACGCTAGCATGCTGCATGGCAAGATCAAGAACATAATAGAATGTTCTTGTATGTTCCTTTCATTAATAATTTAATATAACAACAATATGTGAACATCTATGTACATTATAACAACGTGCTCAACATAATCGAGTCCATTACGTCAAGCTTATTGGCACATAATATTTGATGGTAGATAGACACAAATGTCTATACAGAGCTTTCCACACACACACAAATGTTTATACAGAGCTTTCCACACACATGCATCAACATAAAACTTTACACACACAAATGTCTATATAGAGCTTTCCATATACACATGTCTGTATAGACCTTTGCACACAAGTCTATATAGAGCTTTATATATATACATACACATGCATCTATATAGAACTTTAGACACACTTGTGTCTAGATAAAACTTTACACATACATGAATCTATATGTATATAGAACCTTCCACACATACGCACGCACGTCTATATTGAACTATACACATGGCTGTATTTAGCTTAACATATACGATTGTCCACTCTATAACATGCTACACATATACGATTGTCCACTCTATAACATGCTACACATATACGATTGTCCATTCTATAACACATTTCATACATACAGCAGTCAATAATCTGAAACAGTTGACACATGTCCTACATTTAAATATGTAATACTCTCAAACACCAGTCAAGGGCTTAACAGCTGCAGATCCCTGCTGCGGAACTCTTGGGACTTCCAGCAAGTGTAAGTTTTAACTTGGGACAGGCCAGCAAGTGTGAATTTTAACTTGGGACAGGCCAGTAGACTTGAGCAACTTGTGTCTAATTTATTAAGTAGTAATGAAGAATTTTACCTCAAGTCAGACAGTCAACTAAAGTCATTTGTGCCATGTCTGGACTCACCACCTTGTAACTCAAAGTGGCTGTAAGAATGAAGAATTGTACTTCTGTCAGATGGTCAAATACTGTCAATCTACTGATCAACCATTTCCGCAGTCCAAAGTCACCTGTATCAGACAGGTGCAAAATACTCAGATTTCCACCTCATGTATGAAGCTGGAAACAAACTGCTACATCGGCCTGCCAAAAAGGTGGGGATTGACACTGCAATGTAGTGATGAGACTGCTGAGAAGCCTAGCATTATTCTAAGGCCAGAAAAGCTCAGGTCAACCTTCTTATGTCCCAGGTCAACCTTCTTATGTCCCAGGACAACCTACTTATGCCCCAGGTCAACCTACTTATGTCTCAGGTCAACGTTCTTATGTCCCAGGTCAACGTTCTTATGTCCCAGGTCAACCATATTATGTCCCAGGTCAAACTTATGTTCTGAGTCAACCTTCATATGTCCAAGGTCAACCTTCTTATGTCCCAGGTCAATGTCCTTATGTCCCAGGTCAACCATATTATGTCCCAGGTCAACCATATTATGTCCCAGGTCATCCTAATGTCCCAGGTCAACCTTCTTATGTCCCAGGTCAACCTTCTTATGTCCCAGGTCAACATTCTTATGCCCCAGATCAAACTTATATTCTGAGTCAACCTTGTTATGTCCCAGGTCAACCTTGTTATGTCCCGGGTCAACTATATGCCCCGAGTCAATATTCTAATGTATCAGGTCAACATTATGTCTCAGGTCAACATTCTTATGTCCGAGGTCAACCTTTTCATATTCCAGGTCAACCTTACAATGCATACAATCTATTATTAAATGCATCAATTGATCCTGCCTCCACTATTTCCTGTTGCAATACATTCCAAGCATTCACCACTCTCTGATTAAAAAAATATTTCCTAATATTATATCCCAGGTCAACCTTATTATGACTCAGGTCAACCATCTTATGTCCCTGGTCAACCTTATTACGACTCAGGTCCACCATCTTATGTCCCTGGTCAACCATTTTATGTCCCAGGTCAACCTTATTACGACTCAGGTCAACCATCTTATGTCCCTGGTCAACCTTATTACGACTCAGGTCAACCATCTTATGTCCCTGGTCAACCATTTTATGTCCCAGGTCAACCT
This sequence comes from Ariolimax columbianus, assembly GCA_036924085.1. Lineage (NCBI taxonomy): Eukaryota > Metazoa > Mollusca > Gastropoda > Stylommatophora > Arionidae > Ariolimax > Ariolimax columbianus. The sequence continues at coordinate 24,517 of JAVGWX010000358.1, read as the reverse complement.
TATTACGACTCAGGTCAACCATCTTATGTCCCAGGTCAACCTTATTGCGACTCAGGTCAACCATCTTATGTCCCAGGTCAACCTTATTACGACTCAGGTTAACCATCTTATGTCCCTGGTCAACCTTATGACGTCTCAGATAAACAATTCATATGTCCCAGGTAAACGTTATGACGTCTCAGGTCAACCTTATTATATCCCAGGATACAGGAAATCCACCAAGATTGAAGAAGTCCAGATAGCTTGAACAACGATAACAACCTGATACATAGGCTACTTAACATGTGTCTAAACAACCAATCATGTGTTTCTCATACATAGGCTACTTAACATGTGTTTAAACAACCAAGCATGTGTTTCTCAATCAACTAAACAACCAATCATGTGTTTCTCATACATAGGCTACTTAACATGTGTCTAAACAACCAATCATGTGTTTCTCAATTAGTCAATAATATATTATATTGTTGTTCATTAATGAATAGAACTAAATTATTATTATGTTGCCTTGGCAGGTGAACTGAATTATTTGTAGAGAAAAATTGTTACCTCATCTGACAAAACAATTGTTACCTCATCTGACAAAACAATTGTTACCTCATCTGACAAAACAATTGTTACCTCATCTGATGAAATAAAAGTAATGAGTATGTAACAGTTGGACGACTGCATGGATTGTGTAGCACAAAATGTCTATGCCCCCAGGAACCTAATACAAAGTATGCCTTGACGATACAGTCAAGAATTGGCAGAGAAGAAAACAAAATATGACAGAAAATGTCTGACAACTGAACCCAGATTCTAGCAACATTAAACAAAGCTAATAAAATCAAATCAGGTAGCTATTAAAGAGAAAGAGAATGTGAGAGCAATATTGAAAGAATAAAACTATTATTAATCAATTATTATATTAGCTATTTTAAGGACTGAAAGTTACTTATTAAAAGGGGGCAATGATTCGAAATTGTCTCCCTTGGATGCTGTTTGGTCCAATCAAAGGGAGATAATAGGAACTAAGGGCATATTGACAGTACCAATTTACAATTCTAAGATCATTTGTTCACGTCTTCCACATCCATCTTTTTCAGTACTTTAGATACGTGTAGATCCAGTACCTTGTAAGGCCAACTCACAACTTTTCCTTATGTCTCATCCAATGTATCCATTCCTCTCAAGTTTTTCCTTGAAGTATTCCCCAGACATTTTATTCAGTTTTGTGACCTATTCCATATTTTTTTAATTTGTTACTTTGAACAGTATGGAGAGATTGCCAGTCCGTTGTCCTCTTCTTCTTCTGTAGTTGTTTTCAATCTTCCACTACCAAGCTCAGAACAGGGCTTAGCAAGTGGCAGGATGCAGTCTGGAGAATGGAATGAGTTGTGTCCTTAGTTTACAGTTTGATCGCAACATTTGTACCTTTCAGTTCGACACATCCGTTTTCAGCAGTCCTTTTATCTTCTAATAATTCCTCTTTTGATTTCTGAGCTGTCTTATTCTAGCTTTTCCACTCAGTCTCTGGGCTTCTGTCGAAGCAACTTATTTGTGTTTAAAAGTTGTCAAAGATGCACACCCACACAATATCTGGGGTTCTATCAACACAAGGTTTTGTGTTTGTCACAATACATTGTTAGAATGTTGTTTGTATATTGGGGTTTTTCTTCTGGAAAGTTTCAGTAGCTTGTGTTGTCTCTGTTTTTGTTGATTAATCTCAAACCACTAGCTTGTGTTTGTTGATTGATCTCACTGCACCATAGCAGACCAACCAGGTTGTACATGAGATGTGGTTGATTTGAATTGGTGTAACATTAAACCAGCTGATGGCATGTAGCCTCCAATCGATTGCATTTCATTTGAGGTCCGTAAAGTCAGCTCACATCATTTGAGGTCCGTAAAGTCAGCTCACATCATTTGAGGTCCGTAAAGTCAGCTCACATCATTTGAGGTCCGTAAAGTCAGCTCACATCATTTGAGTTTCAAGATATTGTTGTCAGTTTAGTGTTTTTTTGTGTAATTAATTAGATGTTGTTAGGGATCAAGATGCTGAGCAGCACATGAGCTGCGGTGGTCAGCGACCCATAGCTGACTCCTAGCGTCAGGGCCAGCGAACCAGAGCTGTCAAGACCCTTCTACACCTCCATGCAGTGATCCTGGATAACAGGCTGCAGCAGGGCAGACTGGCTAACGAGAAGGGATCGAAGAGGGAATGCTAACCCGGTACTCCAAAAATGCTTGCTGAAGTCAGATGTGTTGGACCGAAAGGTGCAAATATCGCAGCCAAACTGTAACTACGACACAATGCATTCCGTTCTCTGGACTACATTCTGCTACTTAAGCCCTTTCAGAGTTTGGTAGCGGGAGATTGAGAATGAACGACGAAGAAGATTGATCTCAAACCACTAGCTTGTGTTTGTTGATTGATCTCAGATCACTAACTTGTGTTTGTTGATTGATCTCAGATCACTAACTTGTGTTTGTTGATTGATCTCAGATCACTAACTTGTGTTTGTTGATTGATCTCAGATCACTAACTTGTGTTTGTTGATTGATCTCAGATCACTAGCTTGTGTTATCTCTACTGCCCACTTGTCTCTCATGAAGCCATTCTCTTCACTGGCACTGTTTATGCTGTATATCCATCACATTCTACCATATCTGATCTTCACTGGCTCTATGCTGTCTACCCATCACATTCTATCTAATCGTATGTCCTACTCATTCACCCGTGTCTTCCCCATGCCTCATTGTGCAGCTGTTATCCTTCACATGTCTCCATGTGTGGTTAGGACAAGGAGTATGGTCAGGGGACACTGCTCCCACTTCTCTACCCATTGGCTGCATTGCTCATTCTATAACTGTCTCCTGTTTCCAGTACACATTCTATAACTGTCTCCTGTTTCCAGTACTCATTCTATAACTGTCTCCTGTTTCCAGTACTCATTCTATAACTGTCTCCTGTTTCCAGTACACATTCTATAACTGTCTCCTGTTTCCAGTACACATTCTATAACTGTCTCCTGTTTCCAGTACACATTCTATAACTGTCTCCTGTTTCCAGTACACATTCTATAACTGTCTCCTGTTTCCAGAAAAAAATTCTATAAATGTCTCCTGTTTCCAGTACTCATTCTATAACTGTCTCCTATTTCCAGTACACATTCTATAACTGTCTCCTGTTTCCAGTACACATTCTATAACTGTCTCCTGTACACATTCTATAACTGTCTCATGTTGCCAGTACACATTCTATAACTGTCTCCTGTTTCCAGTACACATTCTATAACTGTCTCCTGTTTCCAGTACACATTCTATAACTGTCTCCTGTTTCCAGAAAAAAATTCTATAAATGTCTCCTGTTTCCAGTACTCATTCTATAACTGTCTCCTGTTTCCAGTACACATTCTATAACTGTCTCCTGTCTCCAGTACACATTCTATAACTGTCTCCTGTTGCCAGTACACATTCTATAACTGTCTCCTGTTTCCAGTACACATTCTATAACTGTCTCCTGTTACCAGTACACATTCTATAACTGTCTCATGTACACATTTTTTTACTGACACAACTTGTTTATTTAGTTACCTTTTTTATAAATCAGATTTCTTCACTGTAAACTTCACTTAAAGACTTGACTTGGCCAGTGAAGTAACAATATTGATCTGTATACATACTCCAACTATATACAATGTTTCTTGTGATTTTATATAAACATGTATAAATAAATGTCTGACAAGCGATGCTATTTCTGTGATCTTTGAATTAATGAATGTAAAAAAATAATCTTCTAAACCACATATGTAGAAATAGTGGACAAACAACTGGCAACAAGACATTCCAACCAACTGAAGACAGAGACAAACACATAACTGACAACAAGACATTCCAACCAACTGAAGGCAGAGACAAACATTCCAACCAACTGAAGGCAGAGACAAACACACAACTGACAACAAGACATTCCAACCAACTGAAGACAGAGACAAACACACAACTGACAACAAGACATTCCAACCAACTGAAGGCAGAGACAAACATTCCAACCAACTGAAGGCAGAGACAAACACACAACTGACAACAAGACATTCTAACCAACCAAAGACAGAGACAAACACACAACTGACAACAAGACTTTCCAACCAACCAAAGGCAGAGACAAACACACAACTGACAACAAGACTTTCCAACCAACGAAAGACAGAGACAAACACACAACTGACAACAAAACATTCTACCCAAACAGTTTGATATGTTTGTTATCTTCGAGGTGAGCCTTAACAAAGTCACTAACAAGAATTCACGATTTCCTGCCACAAGGTCAATGATGGTCTACCAAGGTCAATAATGGTCTACCAAGGTAAAATATCATCTACCAAGGTCAATTATGGTCTACTAAGGTCAATGATGGCCTACCAAGGTAAAATATCTACCAAGGTCAATGATGGTCTATCAAGGTCAATGATGGTCTACCAAGGTAAAATATCTACCAAGGTCAATGATGGTCTATCAAGGTCAATGATGGTCTACCAAGGTAAAATATCTACCAAGGTCAATGATGGTCTACCAAGGTAAACTATCTACCAAGGTCAATGATGGTCTACCAAGGTAAATTATCTACCAAGGTCAATGATGGTCTACTAAGGTAAAATATCATCTACCAAGGTCAGTGATGGTCTACCAAAGTCAATAATGGTCTATCAAGGTCAATTATATGCCTGAGTGTTAGCAGGGCCTGAAAGATGAGCAAAGAATAGCAAAACTGCAGCCTGCCTGGCATGTTGTATTAGCAAAGCTGGTTCTCTGTTTCAGAGCCACATCAGCCGAATAGCATCTGATATAAACAGAGCCAGGAGCTGATGGAAACAACAAAGTCAAGGGCTATAATAAACCAGCTATAGAACAAAGAGAAAACATCATGTCTACAAGTGCGCTATCAGAACAACTACGAGCCCAGAACACACAATCAAGTGTAGCAGTCAAACAAATAACACACAGCCAAACACATAACACACAGCCAAACATATAACACACATCCAAACATATTACACACAGCTAAACATATAACACACACAGCCAAACACATAACACACACAGTCAAACATATAACACACAGCCAAACATATAAAACACACAGCCAAACATATAAAACAGACAGTCAAACATATAACACACACAGCCAAACACATAACACACACAGTCAAACATATAACACACAGCCAAACATATAAAACACACAGCCAAACATATAAAACACACAGTCAAACATATAATACATACAGCCAAACACATAACAACAGCCAAACATATGTAACATACACAGTCAAAAATATAACAACAGCCAAACATATGTAACACACACAGTCAAACATATAATAACAGCCAAACATATGTAACACACACAGTCAAACATATAACAACAGCCAAACATATGATACACACAGCTAAACCGTTAAACACACATAGTCAAATGTAAGACACACAGACAAACATATGACACACACAACTTTCATCAGCAAGCAAGACACATGACAGAACACTTTGATAACCTAGTAATGAACACCGCATTATAACTGAAACATGAGAAGCACAAGAGAGCTGTTGATTCTGTAAAATCAATGCAACCAGTCATTTATAAACATGACCGGAAGAACGGATAGGTTTTTCTGTATCAAACATGTTACAATGTGAAATATAGTGGAAACATGAGCAGTGTGAAATGTGATGGAAATTCGTGAAATGTGAAATATGGTAGTGTGAAATATGATAGATGTGTGAGATTTTGTAGAAATATGGTTGTAAGATACGGTAAAAATTTGAAGTACGGTAGACTTGTGAAATCTGATAGATGTCTGAGATATGGTAAATATGGTAAATGTGTGATATATGGTACATAAGTGTGAAATATGCCAGATGTATGAAAAATGATAGCTGTATGAGAAATGGTATATATATGAGAAATTGTAGAAGTGTGAAATATGTTACATCTATGACCTTAATGAAATATGTTAGATATGTGAATTTATTGTGTGAAATATGGTATACGTCTGAGATATGATAGATTTGTGAAATATGGTACAAGTATAAATGTGAACTTAATGTGTAAAATATGATATATTTGTAAATTAAATGTGTGAAATATGACAGATGTCAGAATTTAATGTGTGAAATGATAGATGTGTGAACAATGTGTGAACTTAATGCTGTAAATTTATAGCTGCTCCTATGTTAACTCTTCACATTTCAAACAAACATGACAATTGTCAAGAAAACGTGACTTCTGTTACGAAAATACAACTTCTTCCAGGAAAACATGACAACTGTCAGGAAAACATGGCTTCTGATAGAAAAATGTGACTTCTGTTAAGAAAATACGACAACTGTCGGGAAAACATAACTTCTGTTAGGAAAACATGACAAATGTCAGGACAACATGACTTCTTTCAGGATAACATGACAACCATTTGAAAATAAATGATCGGTATATGTGCAAAGAAATATGAAGACTGTATGAGGCATTATCAGGTTTATAGAGCCACTTTGTAGGCATTATCAGGTTTATAGAGCCACTTTGTAGGCATTATCAGGTTTATAGCGCCACTTCGTAGGCATTATCAGGTTTATAGAGCCACTTTGTAGGCATTATCAGGTTTATAGAGCCACTTTGTAGGCATTATCAGGTTTATAGAGCCACTTTGTAGGCATTATCAGGTTTATAGAGCCACTTTGTAGGCATTATCAGGTTTATAGAGCCACTTTGTAGGCATTATCAGGTTTATAGCGCCACTTCGTAGGCATTATCAGGTTTATAGAGCCACTTTGTAGGCATTATCAGGTTTATAGAGCCACTTTGTAGGCATTATCAGGTTTATAGAATCACTTCATAGGCAGGACAGAGGTCAGACAGAGCCACTTCATAGTCCACAGACATCGTCTAGTTCAGACATCCACGACCATAACAATTCAGACAACGATGTCATCCTGATTCGTTTAGTCTGAACCTCATTTCCAAGCATTAGCACGACAGGAAGTTGTACCAACACACAGCCACACTCTAATATAGTAAGACAGGAAGTTGTACCAACATATAGTCATACTCTACAAAAGGATGTCATGAAGTTGTACCAACACACTCTAATATAGCACATCAGGAAGTTGTACCAACACAGTCATACTCTAATATAGCACGTCAGGAAGTTATACCAACACACATTCACTATAATATAGCATGTCAGGAAGTTTTACCAACACACATTCACTCTAATATAGCACGACAGGAAATTGTACCAACACAGTCATACTCTAACATAACACATAAGGAATTTGTACCAACACAGTGACATTCTAATATAGCACAACAGGAAGTTGTATCAACACACAGTCACACCACAATGCCATTACCATATTAGTAAGCTGAGACCACATACCGTCATACCATGCCTGTAAGTTGAGACCACATACAGTCATACCACATTAGTAAGCTGAGACCACATACCGTCATACCACATTAGTAAGCTGAGACCACATACCGTCACACCATTAGCATGTAATATGAAAGCCTGGTTTCAACAAAGAACAGAGTTCCAATGTTGACACAAAATTGTACATAACCTTCAGTAAATACCTGACTAGGTAGATAGGAAGTGTCTCCTCCTAAATACAATGTCACATTCAAAGTCAGTGTCACATTCTGTAGGGACCATTTGAAGTCAGTGTCACTTTCTATAGGGACCATTTGAAGTCACTGTCACATATGATAGGAAACATTGGAAGTCAGTGTCACATTCTGTGGGGATCATTTGAAGTCAGTGTCACATCCAGTAGAGAGCATTATGCCATGTGACTACTATTAGGATTTCATAGACATAGCATTTCATTGTATTTGACAATGTTACATGAGACAACCCTTAGGCACAGTTCTTGTCACAGTTAGCCAAGCAATCATCTTGTCTGTTGTCGTTTGATACATTTCATTGTAGAGTGACATAACATGTGTGATTTATCACAGTTTAGAATATCTCATCTGTCTCAATTCAGTATATCTTTTCTGTCACACCTTCAGGACATTTTATTTGTCACAATTTAGGACATCACTTTTCTGTCACAATTTAGGACATCTCTTTTCTGTCACAATTTAGGACATCACTTTTCTGTCACAATTTAGGACATCACTTTTCTGTCACAATTTAGGACATCACTTTTCTGTCACAATTTAGGACATCTCTTTTCTGTCACAATTTAGGACATCTCTTTTCTGTCACAATTTAGGACATCACTTTTCTGTCACAATTTAGGACATCTCTTTTTTGTTACAATTGTGAAGATGTACTGGTTTCCTGCAGGATTGTATGACATTTTGTTGTCTGTCAGAGTATAAAAGGACATCTCACTGTCTTTCATCATTTGGTAGGATATTTCATTGTTTGTCAGAGAATAACAGAACATCATGCTGCCTGTTACAGTGAGAAGCCCATCTGGCTTTCTATCATGGTCTGCTAGGACATTTGGCTGTCTATCATGGTGTAGTAGGACATCTGGCTGTCCATCATGGTATAGGACATGTGGCTGTCCATCATGGTCTGCTAGGACATCTGGCTGTCCATCATGATGTAGTAGGACATCTGGCTGTCCATCATGGTGTAGGACATGTGGCTGTCCATCATGGTCTGCTAGGACATCTGGCTGTCCATCATGGTGTAGTAGGACATCTGGCTGTCCATCATGGTGTAGTAGGACATCTGGCTGTCCATCATGGTGTAGGACATGTGGCTGTCCATCATGGTCTGCTAGGACATCTGGCTGTCCATCATGGTGTAGTAGGACATCTGGCTGTCCATCATGGTGTAGTAGGACATCTGGCTGTCCATCATGGTGTAGGACATATGGCTGTCCAACATGGTGTAGTAGGACATCTGGCTGTCCATCATGGTCTGCTAGGACATCTGGCTGTCCATCATGGTGTAGTAGGACATCTGGCTGTCCCTCATGGTCTGCTAGGACATCTGGCTGTCCATCATGGTGTAGTAGGACATCTGGCTGTCCATCATGGTCTGCTAGGACACCTGGCTGTCCATCATGGTGTAGTAGGACATCTGGCTGTCCATCATGGTGTAGTAGGACATCTGGCTGTCCGTCAGTGTGCTAGAACATCTGGCTGTCCATCAGTGTGCTAGGACATCTGGCTATCACCACATAACAGGACCTCACTTTGAATGTCACAACATAAGAAACTATCAGCTCTGTACAAGCAATTATTTGTGCCACATGAACCTACACAACAATGACAAGCTGACTTGTGTGTCCAGACTTATATGACCAATCCCAGGCACTGTCCAAAAACCACACCCACATAACAACTGCGGCTGTGACCTCACCTACAATGTTTCAAATGTTTATTTTCAGAACATGAAGATATTTGATCTATTTGTTTGGTCAATTTATAGAACTGAGCTACTATTTATAGAACTGAGCTACTATTTATAAATGAATGTCAATTCGTGAGCTATCTGCAGTTTATAGACAACACTGGCTATAATTTAAACGTAAGTATGGGTTAAGTATAAGGTACTAGCTGAAAGCCCGTATTAGCTGGAGTGTCATAGTTTGAGTGCGGCAATGTAGGTCTCCTACATTCTGTTCACAGCTGTAACAGGCCGTACGTGTGGTCTGAGAGCCAGAGTTCACAGCTGTAACAAGTCATATGTGTGGTCTGATAGCCAGAGTTCACAGCTGTAACAAGTCATATGTGTGGTCTGATAGCCAGAGTTCACAGCTGTAACAAGCCATTTGTGTGGTCTGAGAGCCATGGTTCAGAGCTGTAACAAGCCATTTGTGTGGTCTGAGAGCCATGGTTCACAGCTGTAACAAGCCATTTGTGTGGTCTGAGAGCCATGGTTCACAGCTGTAACAAGCCATTTGTGTGGTCTGAGAGCCATGGTTCACAGCTGTAACAAGCCATTTGTGTGGTCTGAGAGCCATGGTTCACAGCTGTAACAAGCCATTTGTGTGGTCTGAGAGCCATGGTTCACAGCTGTAACAAGCCATTTGTGTGGTCTGAGAGCAGACTGGCACTAGCAGTCCGCCACTCTCTCCACAACTCAGGACACAGCTGTAGTCTTCAAAGGTTAGATGACTGCACAGTAATCAAAGTCTGGACTCCATCCCAGTGCTGGTTGAGAAGTCCTGTATACTGTTATGGCTGTCAATGCTGTCGCTGTCATTGTTGCTGTGGGTGTTGTTGAAGGTACCTGCAGCCTCCTGGAGTCTCATCAACATGTTCACCTGGAATGACGAGAGAAAACATTTGGTTCATGGAAACAGCTAGTCTCAGGTGAAGGCATTTTCATGGTGCAATGTCTAGTTTATGAGCTGTATGTGTGTTTGTGAGTGAGCAAGTCCATGAGTGAAAGAATGAGTGAATGAGCAAGTTTCTGAGTGAGTGAGTGAGTGAGAAAGAGAAAGTCTAAAATGCTGCGATGGTTGTAATGTAAAATTATAAAAACACACGTGTCCGACAGTGGTAAAAATGGTCATTGGACCGGAGCAGGTAACATTGACTGCTTGGATGTCAAGCTCATTCACAACCTGATTAAAGGATAGTAGGCATCCTTGCCAATAGAGGAGAAAAGACTTGGTCAGGTGAAACATACTCATCTGACTGTACTAGTCAGGGTCAGGTGAAACATACTGATCTGACTATGTTAGTCAGGGTCAGGTGAAACATACTGATCTGACTATGTTAGTCAGGGTCAGGTGAAACATACTGATCAGGGTATGTTAGCCAGGATAAGGTGAAACATACTGATCAGGGTATGTTAGCCAGGGTAAGGTGAAACATACTGATCTGACTATGTTAGTCAGGGTCAGGTGAAACATACTGATCAGGGTATGTTAGCCAGGGTAAGGTGAAACATACTGATCTGACTATGTTAGTCAGGGTCAGGTGAAACATACTGATCTGACTATGTTAGTCAGGGTCAGATTAAACATACTGATCTGACTATGTTAGTCAGGGTCAGGTGAAACATACTGATCTGACTATGTTAGTCAGGGTCAGGTGAAACATACTGATCTGACTATGTTAGTCAGGGTCAGGTGAAACATACTGATCTGACTATGTTAGTCAGGGTCAGGTGAAACATACTGATCAGGGTATGTTAGCCAGGGTCAGGTGAAACATACTGATCTGACTATGTTAGTCAGGGTCAGGTGAAACATACTGATCTGACTATGTTAGTCAGGGTCAGGTGAAACATACTGATCTGACTATGTTAGTCAGGGTCAGGTGAAACATACTGATCAGGGTATGTTAGCCAGGGTAAGGTGAAACATACTGATCTGACTATGTTAGTCAGGGTCAGGTGAAACATACTGATCAGGGTATGTTAGCCAGGGTAAGGTGAAACATACTGATCTGACTATGTTAGTCAGGGTCAGGTGAAACATACTGATCTGACTATGTTAGTCAGGGTCAGGTGAAACATACTGATCTGACTATGTTAGTCAGGGTCAGGTGAAACATACTGATCAGGGTATGTTAGCCAGGGTAAGGTGAAACATACTGATCAGGGTATGTTAGCCAGGGTAAGGTGAAACATACTGATCTGACTATGTTAGTCAGGGTCAGGTGAAACATACTGATCAGGGTATGTTAGCCAGGGTAAGGTGAAACATACTGATCTGACTATGTTAGTCAGGGTCAGGTGAAACATACTGATCTGACTATGTTAGTCAGGGTCAGGTGAAACCTACTGATCAGGGTATGTTAGCCAGGGTAAGGTGAAACATACTGATCTGACTATGTTAGTCAGGGTCAGGTGAAACATACTGATCTGACCATGTTAGTCAGGGTCAGGTGAAACATACTGATCTGACTATGTTAGTCAGGGTCAGGTGAAACATACTGATCTGACTATGTTAGTCAGGGTCAGGTGAAACATACTGATCTGACTATGTTAGTCAGGGTCAGGTGAAACATACTGATCTGACTATGTTAGTCAGGGTCAGGTGAAACATACTGATCTGACTATGTTAGTCAGGGTCAGGTGAAACATACTGATCTGACTATGTTAGTCAGGGTCAGGTGAAACATACTGATCAGGGTATGTTAGCCAGGGTCAGGTGAAACATACTGATCTGACTATGTTAGTCAGGGTCAGGTGAAACATACTGATCTGACTATGTTAGTCAGGGTCAGGTGAAACATACTGATCTGACTATGTTAGTCAGGGTCAGGTGAAACATACTGATCAGGGTATGTTAGCCAGGGTAAGGTGAAACATACTGATCAGGGTATGTTAGCCAGGGTAAGGTGAAACATACTGATCTGACTATGTTAGTCAGGGTCAGGTGAAACATACTGATCAGGGTATGTTAGCCAGGGTAAGGTGAAACATACTGATCTGACTATGTTAGTCAGGGTCAGGTGAAACATACTGATCTGACTATGTTAGTCAGGGTCAGGTGAAACATACTGATCTGACTATGTTAGTCAGGGTCAGGTGAAACATACTGATCAGGGTATGTTAGCCAGGGTAAGGTGAAACATACTGATCAGGGTATGTTAGCCAGGGTAAGGTGAAACATACTGATCTGACTATGTTAGTCAGGGTCAGGTGAAACATACTGATCAGGGTATGTTAGCCAGGGTAAGGTGAAACATACTGATCTGACTATGTTAGTCAGGGTCAGGTGAAACATACTGATCAGGGTATGTTAGCCAGGGTAAGATGAAACATACTGATCTGACTATGTTAGTCAGGGTCAGGTGAAACATACTGATCTGACTATGTTAGTCAGGGTCAGGTGAAACATACTGATCTGACTATGTTAGTCAGGGTCAGGTGAAACCTACTGATCAGGGTATGTTAGCCAGGGTAAGGTGAAACATACTGATCTGACTATGTTAGTCAGGGTCAGGTGAAACATACTGATCTGACCATGTTAGTCAGGGTCAGGTGAAACATACTGATCTGACTATGTTAGTCAGGGTCAGGTGAAACATACTGATCTGACTATGTTAGCCAGGGTCAGGTGAAACATACTGATCAGGGTATGTTAGCCAGGGTCATTTGAAACATACTGATCTGACTATGTTAGTCAGGGTCAGGTGAAACATACTGATCTGACGATGTTAGTCAGGGTCAGGTGAAACATACTGATCTGACTATGTTAGTCAGGGTCAGGTGAAACATACTGATCAGGGTATGTTAGCCAGGGTAAGGTGAAACATACTGATCAGGGTATGTTAGCCAGGATAAGGTGAAACATACTGATCTGACTATGTTAGTCAGGGTCAGGTGAAACATACTGATCAGGGTATGTTAGCCAGGGTAAGGTGAAACATACTGATCTGACTATGTTAGTCAGGGTCAGGTGAAACATACTGATCTGACTATGTTAGTCAGGGTCAGGTGAAACATACTGATCTGACTATGTTAGTCAGGGTCAGGTGAAACATACTGATCAGGGTATGTTAGTCAGGGTCAGGTGAAACCTACTGATCAGGGTATGTTAGCCAGGGTAAGGTGAAACATACTGATCTGACTATGTTAGTCAGGGTCAGGTGAAACATACTGATCTGACCATGTTAGTCAGGGTCAGGTGAAACATACTGATCTGACTATGTTAGTCAGGGTCAGGTGAAACATACTGATCTGACTATGTTAGCCAGGGTCAGGTGAAACATACTGATCAGGGTATGTTAGCCAGGGTCATTTGAAACATACTGATCTGACTATGTTAGTCAGGGTCAGGTGAAACATACTGATCTGACGATGTTAGTCAGGGTCAGGTGAAACATACTGATCTGACTATGTTAGTCAGGGTCAGGTGAAACATACTGATCAGGGTATGTTAGCCAGGGTAAGGTGAAACATACTGATCAGGGTATGTTAGCCAGGATAAGGTGAAACATACTGATCTGACTATGTTAGTCAGGGTCAGGTGAAACATACTGATCAGGGTATGTTAGCCAGGGTAAGGTGAAACATACTGATCTGACTATGTTAGTCAGGGTCAGGTGAAACATACTGATCTGACTATGTTAGTCAGGGTCAGGTGAAACATACTGATCTGACTATGTTAGTCAGGGTCAGGTGAAACATACTGATCAGGGTATGTTAGTCAGGGTCAGGTGAAACATACTGATCTGACCATGTTAGTCAGGGTCAGGTGAAACATACTGATCAGGGTATGTTAGCCAGGGTAAGGTGAAACATACTGATCAGACTATGTTAGTCAGGGTCAGGTGAAACATAGTGATCTGACTGTACTAGTCAGGGTCAGGTGAAATATAGTGATCAGACTATATTAGCCAGGGTAAGGTGAAACATTGATCAGGGTATGTTAGCCAGGGTAAAGTGAAACACACTGATCAGGCTATGTTAGTCAGGGTAAGGTGAAACATATTGATTAGGCTATGTTAGCCAGGGTAAGGTGAAACATACTGATCAAGATCACACCTCACTTCCAAGTCATTCTCCCTGGAAGCAAGCTGTTTCATGATAGTCTGAGGTGGGGATTGGCACTGTGATCCTTATAGTGGTGAACTTACTGAGGATCCACACACTGCACTACAGCCAGTAGGACCATGGTCCACCTTCTCAAGTACACCATGGGATGTGAGGTGACCACTGTAACCATCCACCAAATAAAGTCTGACTCAAATACGAGCAACATTAGCAACAATAACAACCATCATTGCTAGCAATCAAAGGTATACGTTGGAGTGACACCTGGAGGTCAGGTACATATTGGAGTCACACCTGGAAGTCAAGTAGATATTGGAGTCAAGCTTGGAAGTCAGGTAGATATTGGAGTCAAGCCTGGAAGTTAGGTAGATATTGGAGTCACGCCTGGAAGTCAGGTATATATTGGAATCACGCCTGGAGGTCATGTATATATTGGAGTCACACCTGGAGGTCATGTATATTGAAGTCAAGCCTGCAGGTCAGGTATATATTGGTCAAGCCTGGGAGTCAGGTATTTATTGGTCAAGCCTGGGAGTCAGGTATTTATTGGTCAAGCCTGGGAGTCAGGTATTTATTGGTCAAGCCTGGGCGTCAGGTATATATTGGTCAAGCCTGGGAGTCAGATATTTATTGGTCAAGCCTGGGAGTCAGATATTTATTGGTCAAGCCTGGGAATCAGGTATTTATTGGTCAAGCCTGGGAATCAGGTATTTATTGGTCAAGCCTGGGAGTCAGGTATATATTGGAGTCACACCTGGAGGTCAGGTATTTATTGGTCAAGCCTGGAGGTCAGGTATTTATTGGTCAAGCCTGGGAGTCAGCTATATATTGGAGTCACACCTGGAGGTCATATATATATTGAAGTCAAGACTAGGAGTCAAGTACATTTGTGTGTGATTCTCTATTTACTCCAAACGCTGATGAAATGACTTGACGTGGTCGTATATAAAACATAGGCAAAGGTCAGTACTATTGCCGTCGAGGATGAAGGTAACTTTTCATGTACTAAGTGAGGTGGGATGTCTAGTCCCTTCCTTGCTGTTTTATCTTCCCCAACTCATACGTTAGGAACCCATTTACAGCGGGGGTAGACTGGAGGAGCGGCCATACCAGACACGAACCACGACCCTACTTTTTTCTGTCAAAGCGTGAACTCAAACCCTGGCATACTGTAACCCCAGTCTAGTAAGCCAGCTGACTGTCGACTAGGTCACACACTCCACCTTTAAAAAGATTCACCAAAAGTGCAATAAACAGGAGAGCAAGTGGTGAAGCCAAAACTTGGGGTGGGACATGTACCAGCGGATCGCTGTCTTTTCCATCTGTGACAGGAGACTTGGTCTTGCCCGTCAGAGATGAGGGTGAGGTGGGTGCTTGTGGCTCGTACCCAAGGTCATCTGCCCGGATGTGCATGAGACTTGTCCCAGATCCACGGTTTGGCCATGGATAGGTTTCCAGAACCCAGTCCGTTGGGTCCTCCCAGGCGCTCCTGCAGCCATACACCTGTAACAGTAAACAAATCATGTTTTGTCTGACCTTGCTCACAGATTGTATTCTCGTATTGCACACATGCCGGGAGCTAGTTACTCATGTCAATGGTTCCCCCCTCATGTCAATGGTTCCCCCCTCATGTTGGTGACAATAAAACAGAATGAGAATCTAGTAACACATAAACTAGGCCCAGTCGGCATTCTTCAATGTAAAACTAAGTTTCATATAAGTGTCCCTATCTGACACACAATCATTCAGACATTGTCCATACCTGACACAATCATTCAGACAGTGCCCATATCTGACATCAGACAGTGTCCATACCTGACACAATCATTCAGACAGTGTCCATACCTGACACAATCATTCAGACAGTGTTCATACCTGACACAATCATTCAGACAGTGTCCATACCTGACACAATCATTCAGACACTGTCCATACCTGACACATAATCATTCAGACAGTGTCCATACCTGACACAATCATTCAGACAGTGTCCATACCTGACACAATCATTCAGACAGTGTCCATACCTGACACATAATCATTCAGACAGTGTCCATACCTGACACAATCATTCAGACAGTGTCCATACCTGACAAGACAACAATCATTCAGACAGTGTCCATACCTGACAAGACAACAATCATTCAGACAGTGTCCATACCTGACACATAATCATTCAGACAGTGTCCATACCTGACACAATCATTCAGACAGTGCCCATACCTGACACACAATCATTCAGAAAGTGCCCATACCTGCAGTCCTTCCCGAACAGTTTCCACAAGTGTATAGTTCCAGAGGTCAGTGAACCACACCTGTGATCCTGCGATGTCCATCGGACATGACATAAATAACCTGGGACCTGACCAATGGGAAATAAGACAAGTTTTAGCATCTGAGTTTGCATGATGCACACTTCATGACATCAGTCAGTGATCTTCATGACATCAGTCAGTGATCTTCATGACATCAGTCAGTGATCTTCGTGACATCAGTCAGTGATCTTCGTGACATCAGTCAGTGATCTTCGTGACATCAGTCAGTGATCTTCATGACATCAGTCAGTGATCTTCATGACATCAGTCAGTGATCTTTGTGACATCAGTCAGTGATCTTCGTGACATTAGTCAGTGATCAAGCAAACCAGTCCATGATTATCAGACCAGTGAGTGAGTGATCATATAAACCCATTGCTGATCAATGAGAATGACCACAACAATCAATCTGCGATGAGGATACTGACCAGATTATTGAAAGCACATGTTGGTATTTGGTTGAGCATGACGTTTTGCTGATCCTAATATTAAAATCAATTCAACATTCACTGGTTAACAATGGTTAAGTGCATTTAGTTAACAGAGCTGACATCACTGTACTATAGGCAGACTCATAGATGCTAAGTCTCGTCCAGCTGATTCCAATGAGTATATGTGCTAATCAATCCTAAAGCTAGCGGTCAGTCTCCATAATGCTTGTGTTCAATTTCCCTAAAGTTGGTGGCCAGTCTTCCTGATGACGGTGGTCAGTCTCCCTAATGTTGGTGGTCAGTCTCCCTAATGCTTGTGTTCAATCTCCCTAAAGTTGGTGGCCAGTCTCCCTAAAGTTGGTGGCCAGTCTTCCTGATGACGGTGGTCAGTCTCCATAATGCGTGAGTTCAATCTCTCTAAAGTTGGTGGTCAGTCTTCCTGATGACGGTGGTCAGTCTCACTAATGTTGGTGGTCAGTCTCCCTAATGCTTGTGTTCAATCTCCCTAAAGTTGGTGGCCAGTCTCCCTAATGTTGGTGGCCAGTGTCCCTGATGCTGGTTTGGTATGTACAGTTCTCTGATCAGGCTCCAGTCCAAGCTAAAACTACATTTCAAACATTTAAATACAGGACTCCTGTATACTGAGACATTTAAGCAGGTGGTCTGGGTTCCCCCACATACTGGGACAGTTAAGCAGGTGGTCTGGGTCTGGTGTGGCCCCACATACTGGGACAGTTAAGTTGGTGGTCTGGGTCTTATGTGGCCCCACATACTGGGACAGTTAATTAAGCAGGTGGTCTGGGTCTTGGGTGATCTCATATTAGCAGACATTGTTGTCCTCATAACTCTCATTTTAACAGAGTCTCCACATAT
Source organism: Ariolimax columbianus (assembly GCA_036924085.1). NCBI lineage: Eukaryota > Metazoa > Mollusca > Gastropoda > Stylommatophora > Arionidae > Ariolimax > Ariolimax columbianus. The sequence goes on along the minus strand of JAVGWX010000358.1, from coordinate 6,436 downwards.
TGAATGACACACGAGATGCTCTGTGGCAAGTTCTCCCATCTGCGTCCAGTTTTAAATTCAATTTTGATGCTACTTATCAATGAGGTATCTCTCATGGTTCTGTTCCGAGGGTTGTAGTTTGCAGTAAACTTTGCCTTATTTCCTTCTGTTCCAAGGGTTGTACAGTTTGCAGTAAACTTTGCCTTTATTTCCTTCTGTTCCGAGGGTTGTACAGTTTGCAGTAAACTTTGCATTATTTCCTTCTGTTCCGAAGGTTGTACAGTTTGCAGTAAACTTTGCTTTGATTTCCTTCTGTTCTGAGGGTTGTACAGTTTGCAGTAAACTTTGCTTTGATTTCCTTCTGTTCCGAGGGTTGTACAGTTTGCAGTAAACTTTGCTTTGATTTCCTTCTGTTCCGAGGGTTGTACAGTTTGCAGTAAACTTTGCCTTATTTCCTTCTGTTCCGAGGGTTGTACAGTTTGCAGTAAACTTTGCTTTGATTTCCTTCTGTTCCGAGGGTTGTACAGTTTGCAGTAAACTTTGCCTTATTTCCTTCTGTTCCGAGGGTTGTACAGTTTGCAGTAAACTTTGCTTTGATTTCCTTCTGTTCCGAGGGTTGTACAGTTTGCAGTAAACTTTGCCTTATTTCCTTCTGTTCCGAGGGTTGTACAGTTTGCAGTAAACTTTGCTTTGATTTCCTTCTGTTTCGAGGGTTGTACAGTTTGCAGTAAACTTTGCCTTATTTCCTTCTGTTCCGAGGGTTGTACAGTTTGCAGTAAACTTTGCTTTGATTTCCTTCTGTTCCGAGGGTTGTACAGTTTGCAGTAAACTTTGCCTTGATTTCCGTTGTCCTCCTCCTGGTTTATATCCAACAAGAGTGTGTGTCCGATTGCAAAACTAATTTTCCTTACAACTCCAGATACTACACAACCTTCTAATGTCCAGTAATGAAATGATTACTCTCCTCTTGACGTTAGGCACACTATGACAATGTGGCACGTCTCATTTACTGCCACATCAACTGTTTCAGGTGTGAAGGCTCACTTCATACTATTGCAGTGTGTTCCGCGGCTGAGAGACAGCGCAAGGGCTGATGTTTATAGCACCATTGGGAACGCTCCCCATGCAGTATTTGACAGCTCTATCAGAGGAACCGTATCATGACCAGGACTGAAGATCCAAACAAGTCCCTCAAGGTTTAACATTTCTAGAGATATACCAACATAATCTTAGCCGACCTGTACGTCTACAGGGGCAGATGCCCCTGCGCAGGTACCAGCTCTGGCATGCCAGCAGGATTTCCTGCTTAGCGGGCTAGGCTTGAGCAGCTTATTACTCTGCTGTGTTGGGACATGTGCCGCAGAGGTCAGTCTATCTTAATACTCAAAACACTAGAGCAAAGTAGACCCGCAGCCTGTTAGGCGCCATCTATATTGTTCTTAACAAACCACCTAACCATGGCCAGTGTTATGCCATGTCACACAGTTAGTCGCCTCTTCCGACATGCTCTCTGTGGGGCAGTGGTGCTATTCTTGTCCTTGTCATACACAAAGACCCAGGCCGACCACATGGGATATTCCAAGATAACCATGTTAAATTGATGTGATTGTATAATATATTAATGCCAAGAGCAAGTGAATGACATCCACTTGGAACTTACCTATGGTGACATCCGCTGAGCTGTGAGACTCCAAAGCCTTGTTTAGGTGTGCCCATACTTTGGGAATCCAATCCACAACTCTGTTCAGGTCATTGTTTCGCAAGCCGGTCCTAATTTCTGCCTCCACTAACTTTCTCCGCAAAAATCTGCCCAAGAAACCTTTGACCTCCATGTGATTGGCACAGAGAACAAACCTAGATACAGACAGGTAATCATGGTACATGTCAGCCACATACAATAGCAGACATTTAAATGTGAACAACTAACATGTCAGCCACATACAATAGCAGACATTTAAATGTGAACAACTAACATGTCAGCCACATACAATAGCAGACATTTAAATGTGAACAACTAACATGTCAGCCCCATACAATAGCAGACATTTAAATGTGAACAACTAACATGTCAGCCCCATACAATAGCAGACATTTACAGTTTGAAGATCTTTAGTTTGAGGGGTAAAACATGTTTTTGGGCTATCAACTGCTAGAAATGTCTCATTTCATACACATACAACAACATATTACTTATTTAGGAAGTCAAACTTGTTACTCAGAAAGTCAAGTTTAAACTAACACAAGTTTTGTTTTTGTGTGACATCATTTCACTATCATATGTACCAAGCTGAATGGATGTACATTTTTCAAGATTCAGTTGTTCATGATAATGAAAACAACTTGAAGTGCTTTAACAGATCTTAGCCATAGCTGTACAGGCAAAATATGGGTAGGAGCTTAGACAACCATTTATTTCTTTCTTCTTTGTGGGGTTTGAGTCAGTCCCGCCAGAATTTGAGCAACTAAATCGAACCACGACATAACCCAATGTAAGTTTCAGGCCATGTGTTAACACCTGGAACGATAGTGGTAGATTTGTTGCCGCAGCGTCGTCTGGAAACGACATGAACAGGGGGGAGAGCAGGCGGCAGAGAGAATAGACTTGACTTCAGAGACAGAACACTTCACAGAACATTACGAGAGAACCACAAAGAGAGACCATTTGACTTAAGAGATTATATGAGATAGACACAGAGAGAGAACATCTCACTTAAGAGATTACATGAGATAAACACAGAGAGAGAACATCTCACTTAAGAGATTACATGAGATAGACACAGAGAGAGAACATCTCACTTAAGAGATTACATGAGATAGACACAGAGAGAGAACATCTCACTTAAGAGATTACATGAGATAGACACAGAGAGAGAACATCTCACTTAAGAGATTACATGAGATAGACACAGAGAGAGAACATCTCACTTAAGAGATTACTTGAGAAGACATTCGAAAGAGGAGAACACTTTCAAGAGAGACGGTAAATAAGAGTAGGTGGCGGAGAGAATAGACTTGACTTTAGAGATAAGAGCACTTCAGAGATTACTTCAGAAGAGATTAGAAAGAGATGCTCAGTTGAGAGCAGGTGGTGGAGACAAAAAGACTTCACTTCAGAGGATTACCTGAGAACACTTTCAAGAGAGATGCTCAGTGGAGAGCAGGCGATAGATTGAGGCAGATTTGAGTTGAGAACCAGATTACCTGAGAAAAGTTTCGAGAGAGACGGTGAGTGAGAGCAGGCGGCGGAGAGAATAACTTGACTTCAGAGACAGGGAGAGAACACTTCACAGAGCAGTACTGGAGTTGAGAACCACAGAGAGAGAACATTTACTTCAAAGACAGAGGTACTTTGGAAAGAGACACTCAGTGAAGGGCAGGCGACAGAGAGATATGCAGTTGAGACAGATTTGGGTTGAGATGTAGGCGACGGAGAGGCAGTTGAGATAGACACACAGCAAGCAAGGTAACTACCCTCATATTATGTAGTGGTCGTAATTACAAGTCGTGAGTTGCTTATAGAGGCAGTCTTCTAGTCATCCCATTCATCATATCGACGCAGTCCCACCGATCATGTCCACATCACCTTGATCAAGTGAATGTAAGTCGTCGGTCGCAGCTAAAGGCAGTTGTACTGTGATCCCATGGATCATATTTGATGTAGTCTATCCTGACCACTTCGATCTACCGCCGACAAAGAGGAACAAGACCACGGATTTCATACCTGGGTTCAGAACCTACGAGCTTCACCATCAGCAGCAATCCGCAACTAAGTTCGATCGCAGCAGGCCAGATTAGGTGAGGAGAAAGAACCGGAAAATAACAGTATCGATAAGGTTAGGTTTTAGCGGTAGGAGTGTTTTAGATAAGCGTGTGAGAGAAAGAATTTAAGTTGTTAGAGAGTTTATAGTTGGCGGTGTTACTGGAATAAAGAATCTGCTGTATTGTGTATTGTATTTAGTGATACTTGAATTTGTTTAGAGTGAGTGCTGAGTGTAATAGAATAGAGCAGACCCCTTTACCGTCTGCGCCAGAGCTCCATCAAATAGATCAGCTCTGGTACAGTGTCTCTGAAGGATGATGTGACACTTACAAACAGGAAGTACATACCTGAAGTTATGGTGCAGCTGAAGGTTGGTGGTTGAACAGGATGACTGACTCATGGTACCAATGATGTACGGGCTGTGGATGGCGGAGCAAGAATAAACATTAGACACAATCAATCAAACTATACAAGAAGTTCAAATCATTTCACAAGATAAACTTGTCAAGTCTTCACATAAAAACACAAGCTGATGAATCTAAAATAGACTTGTCAAGTCTTCACATAAAAACACAAGCTGATGAATCTAAAATAGACTTGTCAAGTCTTCACATAAAAACACAAGCTGATGAATCTAAAATAGACTTGTCAAGTCTTCATAGAAATATACAAGCTGATGAGTCTAAAATAGACTTGTCAAGTCTTCCTAGAAATATACAAGCTGATGAGTCTAAAATAGACTTGTCAAGTCTTCATAGAAATATAGAAGCTGATGAGTCTAAAATAGACTTGTCAAGTCTTCCTAGAAATATACAAGCTGATGAGTCTAAAATAGACTTGTCAAGTCTTCATAGAAATATACAAGCTGATGAGTCTAAAATAGACTTGTCAAGTCTTCATAGAAATATAGAAGCTGATGAGTCTAAAATAGACTTGTCAAGTCTTCCTAGAAATATACAAGCTGATGAATCTATGACAAACTGAGATCAAATTCTAGACAAAACTATTACATACATAAAGGTCAAAGATCTAGTCTTGAATGAAATAAATCAAAAGTTGATGTCTCAAAGACAGCTCAAATCAAACAATAAGCAAATACAGAGAATATCTCAAACTCTTTACTAGGCATGAGAAATCTAACTTGCAAGTCCTTTCCTAATTTAGAATATCTCAATCTCTTTCCAAGAAATTCGTCCCAATCTTCTATATACCCACATTTCAAAGGCTTTAATACTCTTTTTCAACTTGTTATTCATTGTCCATGTTTCTGCGCCATTAAGTAGTGATGTGTATACATAACATCTTACAATTCTCATTTTCAAATTATGATTTATCTGTTTGGATGTCAGTATGTGTCGCATGTTGCTGAATACCATCTTGGCCATACCTATTCTCTTTCTGGTTTCTTTTTCACAGCTGCCTTCTTCCGTTATTATATGACCTAGATAGGAGAAATTATGTACCTGTTCAAGTAGTTGATCTTTTATTTTTATCTGCATACATGGTTTCTTGTCACTTATCCCAATTTAGAATATCTCAAGGTCTTTGCTAGTCATTAGAAATCTAACTTGCAAGTCCCTTCCCAATTTAGAATATCTCAAACAAAGACAAGCAACCCTGTCAAGTTATTATGAACAGATAGTCGTAGCAAAACCATCATCTATGGCAACATCAATAAATTGATTAAAATCAATATCACCATCAATTAATGATCAACGCCCATATACACAAATATCACCACGGCATGATCACATGTAATGTGCTCAGATTTGGGTGTCCTGACTTGAATATAGTTGTTACCATGCTCCAAACAGGGAAGTAATAGAAAGATGAGATGTGTATAAACAGTCTGTGACAGCAGGACTCATAAACAGAAAGAGATGTGTATAAACAGTCTGTGACAACATGACTCGTAAACAGAAAGAGATGTGTATAAACAGTCTGTGACAACATGACTCGTAAACAGAAAGAGATGTGTATAAACAGTCTGTGACAACATGACTCGTAAACCACTCTGGGCAAGGGAAACAGCTGTGATGATACTAAGACAAGACACTGACCACTTCTGGTACTTGACGCTGAGGAAGCCATTGAAGACATCTGCCAAGGAGGTGACGTGGTGCAGGTTGTCCAGGATGATGGCCGAGGGTAGGGCATTCACATTGGTGTTCTCACACTGGTCAGCAATGTTGGCCAGGTACTGCCTCAGCTCCTTCGCCGATTTGTGGTCGACGTTGAAAGTGGCTACAGAGCCAGCAGTTAGTTCTCTGCCAGATCTGAATACACAGGGGACAGACATGATTCTATGAAAATACATGGGAAAGATATGATTCTATGAAAACACATGGACATGGAACAAGATATGATTCTGTGAAAATACATGGGACAGACATGATTCTATGAAAACACATGGAACAAGATATGATTCTATGAAAACACATGGGACAAGATATGATTCTATGAAAACACATAGGACAGACATATGATTCTATGAAAATACATGGGACAGGATATGATTCTACGAAAACACATAGGACAGACATATGATTCTATGAAAATACATGGGACAGGATATGATTCTACGAAAACACATAGGACAGACATATGATTTTATGAAAACACATAGGACAGACATATGATTCTATGGAAACACATGCGACAGACTCATTCTATGAAAACACATGACAGACATATGAT
>JAVGWX010000357.1:0-28459 GCA_036924085.1 Ariolimax columbianus | reverse complement strand
ATATGCTATTGTTTCTTTCATTCTAGTTTGTAATATGTCAAGGATATATGCTACTGTTTCTTTCATTCTAGTTTGTAATATGTCAAGGATATATGCTATTGTTTCTTTCATTCTAGTTTGTAATATGTCAAGGATATATGCTATTGTTTCTTTCATTCTAGTTTGTAATATGTCAAGGATATATGCTATTGTTTCTTTCATTCTAGTTTGTAATATGTCAAGGATATATGCTACTGTTTCTTTCATTCTAGTTTGTAATATGTCAAGGATATATGCTACTGTTTCTTTCATTCTAGTTTGTAATATGTCAAGGATATATGCTACTGTTTCTTTCATTCTAGTTTGTAATATGTCAAGGATATATGCTACTGTTTCTTTTATTCTAGTTTGTAATATGTCAAGGATATATGCTACTGTTTCTTTCATTCTAGTTTGTAATATGTCAAGGATATATGCTATCGTTTCTTTCATTCTAGTTTGTAATATGTCAAAGATATATGCTACTGTTTCTTTTATTCTAGTTTGTAATATGTCAAGGATATATGCTACTGTTTCTTTCATTCTAGTTTGTAATATGTCAAGGATATATGCTACTGTTTCTTTCATTCTAGTTTGTAATATGTCAAGGATATATGCTACTGTTTCTTTTATTCTAGTTTGTAATATGTCAAGGATATATGCTACTGTTTCTTTTATTCTAGTTTGTAATATGTCAAGGATATATGCTACTGTTTCTTTCATTCTAGTTTGTAATATGTCAAGGATATATGCTACTGTTTCTTTCATTCTAGTTTGTAATATGTCAAGGATATATGCTACTGTTTCTTTCATTCTAGTTTGTAATATGTCAAGGATATATGCTACTGTTTCTTTCATTCTAGTTTGTAATATGTCAAGGATATATGCTACTGTTTCTTTCATTCTAGTTTGTAATATGTCAAGGATATATGCTACTGTTTCTTTTATTCTAGTTTGTAATATGTCAAGGATATATGCTACTGTTTCTTTCATTCTAGTTTGTAATATGTCAAGGATATATGCTATCGTTTCTTTCATTCTAGTTTGTAATATGTCAAAGATATATGCTACTGTTTCTTTTATTCTAGTTTGTAATATGTCAAGGATATATGCTACTGTTTCTTTCATTCTAGTTTGTAATATGTCAAGGATATATGCTACTGTTTCTTTCATTCTAGTTTGTAATATGTCAAGGATATATGCTACTGTTTCTTTTATTCTAGTTTGTAATATGTCAAGGATATATGCTACTGTTTCTTTTATTCTAGTTTGTAATATGTCAAGGATATATGCTACTGTTTCTTTCATTCTAGTTTGTAATATGTCAAGGATATATGCTATTTGTTCTTTCATTCTAGTTTGTAATATGTCAAGGATCTATGCTACTGTTTCTTTCATTCTAGTTTGTAATATGTCAAGGATATATGCTATTGTTTCTTTCATTCTAGTTTGTAATATGTCAAGGATATATGCTATTGTTTCTTTCATTCTAGTTTGTAATATGTCAAGGATATATGCTATTGTTTCTTTCATTCTAGTTTGTAATATGTCAAGGATATATGCTACTGTTTCTTTCATTCTAGTTTGTAATATGTCAAGGATATATGCTACTGTTTCTTTCATTCTAGTTTGTAATATGTCAAGGATATATGCTATTGTTTCTTTCATTCTAGTTTGTAATATGTCAAGGATATATGCTACTGTTTCTTTCATTCTAGTTTGTAATATGTCAAGGATATATGCTACTGTTTCTTTCATTCTAGTTTGTAATATGTCAAGGATATATGCTACTGTTTCTTTCATTCTAGTTTGTAATATGTCAAGGATATATGCTACTGTTTCTTTCATTCTAGTTTGTAATATGTCAAGGATATATGCTATTGTTTCTTTCATTCTAGTTTGTAATATGTCAAGGATATATGCTACTGTTTCTTTCATTCTAGTTTGTAATATGCCAAGGATATATGCTACTGTTTCTTTCATTCTAGTTTGTAATATGTCAAGGATATATGCTACTGTTTCTTTCATTCTAGTGTGTAATATGTCAAGGATATATGCTACTGTTTCTTTCATTCTAGTTTGTAATATGTCAAGGATATATGCTACTGTTTCTTTCATTCTAGTTTGTAATATGCCAAGGATATATGCTACTGTTTCTTTCATTCTAGTTTGTAATATGTCAAGGATATATGCTACTGTTTCTTTCATTCTAGTTTGTAATATGTCAAGGATATATGCTACTGTTTCTTTCATTCTAGTTTGTAATATGTCAAGGGTATATGCTACTGTTTCTTTCATTCTAGTTTGTAATATGTCAAGGATATATGCTACTGTTTCTTTCATTCTAGTTTGTAATATGTCAAGGATATATGCTACTGTTTCTTTCATTCTAGTTTGTAATATGTCAAGGATATATGCTACTGTTTCTTTCATTCTAGTTTGTAATATGTCAAGGATATATGCTACTGTTTCTTTCATTCTAGTTTGTAATATGTCAAGGATATATGCTACTGTTTCTTTCATTCTAGTTTGTAATATGTCAAGGATATATGCTACTGTTTCTTTCATTCTAGTTTGTAATATGTCAAGGATATATGCTACTGTTTCTTTTATTCTAGTTTGTAATATGTCAAGGATATATGCTACTGTTTCTTTTATTCTAGTTTGTAATATGTCAAGGATATATGCTACTGTTTCTTTCATTCTAGTTTGTAATATGTCAAGGATATATGCTATTGTTTCTTTCATTCTAGTTTGTAATATGTCAAGGATCTATGCTACTGTTTCTTTCATTCTAGTTTGTAATATGTCAAGGATATATGCTATTGTTTCTTTCATTCTAGTTTGTAATATGTCAAGGATATATGCTATTGTTTCTTTCATTCTAGTTTGTAATATGTCAAGGATATATGCTATTGTTTCTTTCATTCTAGTTTGTAATATGTCAAGGATATATGCTACTGTTTCTTTCATTCTAGTTTGTAATATGTCAAGGATATATGCTACTGTTTCTTTCATTCTAGTTTGTAATATGTCAAGGATATATGCTATTGTTTCTTTCATTCTAGTTTGTAATATGTCAAGGATATATGCTACTGTTTCTTTCATTCTAGTTTGTAATATGTCAAGGATATATGCTACTGTTTCTTTCATTCTAGTTTGTAATATGTCAAGGATATATGCTACTGTTTCTTTCATTCTAGTTTGTAATATGTCAAGGATATATGCTACTGTTTCTTTCATTCTAGTTTGTAATATGTCAAGGATATATGCTATTGTTTCTTTCATTCTAGTTTGTAATATGTCAAGGATATATGCTATTGTTTCTTTCATTCTAGTTTGTAATATGTCAAGGATATATGCTACTGTTTCTTTCATTCTAGTTTGTAATATGCCAAGGATATATGCTACTGTTTCTTTCATTCTAGTTTGTAATATGTCAAGGATATATGCTACTGTTTCTTTCATTCTAGTGTGTAATATGTCAAGGATATATGCTACTGTTTCTTTCATTCTAGTTTGTAATATGTCAAGGATATATGCTACTGTTTCTTTCATTCTAGTTTGTAATATGCCAAGGATATATGCTACTGTTTCTTTCATTCTAGTTTGTAATATGTCAAGGATATATGCTACTGTTTCTTTCATTCTAGTTTGTAATATGTCAAGGATATATGCTACTGTTTCTTTCATTCTAGTTTGTAATATGTCAAGGATATATGCTACTGTTTCTTTCATTCTAGTTTGTAATATGTCAAGGATATATTACTGTTTCTTTCATTCTAGTTTGTAATATGTCAAGGATATATGCTACTGTTTCTTTCATTCTAGTTTGTAATATGTCAAGGATATATGCTACTGTTTCTTTCATTCTAGTTTGTAATATGTCAAGGATATATGCTACTGTTTCTTTCATTCTAGTTTGTAATATGTCAAGGATATATGCTACTGTTTCTTTCATTCTAGTTTGTAATATGTCAAGGATATATGCTACTGTTTCTTTCATTCTAGTTTGTAATATGTCAAGGATATATGCTACTGTTTCTTTTATTCTAGTTTGTAATATGTCAAGGATATATGCTACTGTTTCTTTCATTCTAGTTTGTAATATGTCAAGGATATATGCTATCGTTTCTTTCATTCTAGTTTGTAATATGTCAAAGATATATGCTACTGTTTCTTTTATTCTAGTTTGTAATATGTTAAGGATATATGCTACTGTTTCTTTCATTCTAGTTTGTAATATGTTAAGGATATATGCTACTGTTTCTTTCATTCTAGTTTGTAATATGTCAAGGATATATGCTACTGTTTCTTTTATTCTAGTTTGTAATATGTCAAGGATATATGCTGTTTCTTTTATTCTAGTTTGTAATATGTCAAGGATATATGCTACTGTTTCTTTCATTCTAGTTTGTAATATGTCAAGGATATATGCTACTGTTTCTTTCATTCTAGTTTGTAATATGTCAAGGATATATGCTACTGTTTCTTTCATTCTAGTTTGTAATATGTCAAGGATATATGCTACTGTTTCTTTCATTCTAGTTTGTAATATGTCAAGGATATATGCTACTGTTTCTTTCATTCTAGTTTGTAATATGTCAAGGATATATGCTACTGTTTCTTTCCTTCTAGTTTGTAACATGTCAATGATATATGCTACTGTTTCTTTCATTCTAGTTTGTAATAAGTCAAGGATATATGCTACTGTTTCTTTCATTCTAGTTTGTAATATGTCAAGGATATATGCTACTGTTTCTTTCATTCTAGTTTGTAATATGTCAAGGATATATGCTACTGTTTCTTTCATTCTAGTTTGTAATATGTCAAGGATATATGCTACTGTTTCTTTCATTCTAGTTTGTAATATGTCAAGGATATATGCTACTGTTTCTTTCCTTCTAGTTTGTAACATGTCAAGGATATATGCTACTGTTTCTTTCATTCTAGTTTGTAATAAGTCAAGGATATATGCTACTGTTTCTTTCATTCTAGTTTGTAATATGTCAAGGATATATGCTACTGTTTCTTTCATTCTAGTTTGTAATATGTCAAGGATATATGCTACTGTTTCTTTCATTCTAGTTTGTAATATGTCAAGGATATATGCTACTGTTTCTTTCATTCTAGTTTGTAATATGTCAAGGATATATGCTACTGTTTCTTTCATTCTAGTTTGTAATATGTCAAGGATATATGCTACTGTTTCTTTCATTCTAGTTTGTAATATGTCAAGGATATATGCTACTGTTTCTTTCATTCTAGTTTGTAATATGTCAAGGATATATGCTACTATTTCTTTCATTCTAGTTTGTAATATGTCAAGGATATATGCTACTGTTTCTTTCCTTCTAGTTTGTAACATGTCAAGGATATATGCTACTGTTTCTTTCATTCTAGTTTGTAATAAGTCAAGGATATATGCTACTGTTTCTTTCATTCTAGTTTGTAATATGTCAAGGATATATGCTACTGTTTCTTTCATTCTAGTTTGTAATATGTCAAGGATATATGCTACTGTTTCTTTCCTTCTAGTTTGTAACATGTCAAGGATATATGCTACTGTTTCTTTCATTCTAGTTTGTAATAAGTCAAGGATATATGCTACTGTTTCTTTCATTCTAGTTTGTAATATGTCAAGGATATATGCTACTGTTTCTTTCATTCTAGTTTGTAATATGTCAAGGATATATGCTACTGTTTCTTTCATTCTAGTTTGTAATATGTCAAGGATATATGCTACTGTTTCTTTCATTCTAGTTTGTAATATGTCAAGGATATATGCTACTGTTTCTTTCATTCTAGTTTGTAATATGTCAAGGATATATGCTACTGTTTCTTTCATTCTAGTTTGTAATATGTCAAGGATATATGCTACTGTTTCTTTCATTCTAGTTTGTAATATGTCAAGGATATATGCTACTATTTCTTTCATTCTAGTTTGTAATATGTCAAGGATATATGCTACTGTTTCTTTCATTCTAGTTTGTAATATGTCAAGGATATATGCTACTGTTTCTTTCATTCTAGTTTGTAATATGTCAAGGATATATGCTACTGTTTCTTTCATTCTAGTTTGTAATATGTCAAGGATATATGCTACTGTTTCTTTCATTCTAGTTTGTAATATGTCAAGGATATATGCTACTGTTTCTTTCATTCTAGTTTGTAATATGTCAAGGATATATGCTACTGTTTCTTTCATTCTAGTTTGTAATATGTCAAGGATATATGCTACTATTTCTTTCATTCTAGTTTGTAATATGTCAAGGATATATGCTACTGTTTCTTTCCTTCTAGTTTGTAACATGTCAAGGATATATGCTACTGTTTCTTTCATTCTAGTTTGTAATAAGTCAAGGATATATGCTACTGTTTCTTTCATTCTAGTTTGTAATATGTCAAGGATATATGCTACTGTTTCTTTCATTCTAGTTTGTAATATGTCAAGGATATATGCTACTGTTTCTTTCCTTCTAGTTTGTAACATGTCAAGGATATATGCTACTGTTTCTTTCATTCTAGTTTGTAATAAGTCAAGGATATATGCTACTGTTTCTTTCATTCTAGTTTGTAATATGTCAAGGATATATGCTACTGTTTCTTTCATTCTAGTTTGTAATATGTCAAGGATATATGCTACTGTTTCTTTCATTCTAGTTTGTAATATGTCAAGGATATATGCTACTGTTTCTTTCATTCTAGTTTGTAATATGTCAAGGATATATGCTACTGTTTCTTTCATTCTAGTTTGTAATATGTCAAGGATATATGCTACTGTTTCTTTCATTCTAGTTTGTAATATGTCAAGGATATATGCTACTGTTTCTTTCATTCTAGTTTGTAATATGTCAAGGATATATGCTACTATTTCTTTCATTCTAGTTTGTAATATGTCAAGGATATATGCTACTGTTTCTTTCATTCTAGTTTGTAATATGTCAAGGATATATGCTACTGTTTCTTTCATTCTAGTTTGTAATATGTCAAGGATATATGCTACTGTTTCTTTCATTCTAGTTTGTAATATGTCAAGGATATATGCCTACTGTTTCTTTCATTCTAGTTTGTAATATGTCAAGGATATATGCTACTGTTTCTTTTATTCTAGTTTGTAATATGTCAAGGATATATGCTACTGTTTCTTTCATTCTAGTTTGTAATATGTCAAGGATATATGCTACTGTTTCTTTCATTCTAGTTTGTAATATGTCAAGGATATATGCTACTGTTTCTTTCCTTCTAGTTTGTAATATGTCAAGGATATATGCTACTGTTTCTTTCATTCTAGTTTGTAATATGTCAAGGATATATGCTACTGTTTCTTTTATTCTAGTTTGTAATATGTCAAGGATATATGCTACTGTTTCTTTCATTCTAGTTTGTAATATGTCAAGGATATATGCTACTGTTTCTTTCATTCTAGTTTGTAATATGTCAAGGATATATGCTACTGTTTCTTTCCTTCTAGTTTGTAACATGTCAAGGATATATGCTACTGTTTCTTTCATTCTAGTTTGTAATAAGTCAAGGATATATGCTACTGTTTCTTTCATTCTAGTTTGTAATATGTCAAGGATATATGCTACTGTTTCTTTCATTCTAGTTTGTAATATGTCAAGGATATATGCTACTGTTTCTTTCATTCTAGTTTGTAATATGTCAAGGATATATGCTACTGTTTCTTTCATTCTAGTTTGTAATATGTCAAGGATATATGCTACTGTTTCTTTCCTTCTAGTTTGTAACATGTCAAGGATATATGCTACTGTTTCTTTCATTCTAGTTTGTAATAAGTCAAGGATATATGCTACTGTTTCTTTCATTCTAGTTTGTAATATGTCAAGGATATATGCTACTGTTTCTTTCATTCTAGTTTGTAATATGTCAAGGATATATGCTACTGTTTCTTTCATTCTAGTTTGTAATATGTCAAGGATATATGCTACTGTTTCTTTCATTCTAGTTTGTAATATGTCAAGGATATATGCTACTGTTTCTTTCATTCTAGTTTGTAATATGTCAAGGATATATGCTACTGTTTCTTTCATTCTAGTTTGTAATATGTCAAGGATATATGCTACTGTTTCTTTCATTCTAGTTTGTAATATGTCAAGGATATATGCTACTGTTTCTTTCATTCTAGTTTGTAATATGTCAAGGATATATGCTACTATTTCTTTCATTCTAGTTTGTAATATGTCAAGGATATATGCTACTGTTTCTTTCCTTCTAGTTTGTAACATGTCAAGGATATATGCTACTGTTTCTTTCATTCTAGTTTGTAATAAGTCAAGGATATATGCTACTGTTTCTTTCATTCTAGTTTGTAATATGTCAAGGATATATGCTACTGTTTCTTTCATTCTAGTTTGTAATATGTCAAGGATATATGCTACTGTTTCTTTCCTTCTAGTTTGTAACATGTCAAGGATATATGCTACTGTTTCTTTCATTCTAGTTTGTAATAAGTCAAGGATATATGCTACTGTTTCTTTCATTCTAGTTTGTAATATGTCAAGGATATATGCTACTGTTTCTTTCATTCTAGTTTGTAATATGTCAAGGATATATGCTACTGTTTCTTTCATTCTAGTTTGTAATATGTCAAGGATATATGCTACTGTTTCTTTCATTCTAGTTTGTAATATGTCAAGGATATATGCTACTGTTTCTTTCATTCTAGTTTGTAATATGTCAAGGATATATGCTACTGTTTCTTTCATTCTAGTTTGTAATATGTCAAGGATATATGCTACTGTTTCTTTCATTCTAGTTTGTAATATGTCAAGGATATATGCTACTATTTCTTTCATTCTAGTTTGTAATATGTCAAGGATATATGCTACTGTTTCTTTCATTCTAGTTTGTAATATGTCAAGGATATATGCTACTGTTTCTTTCATTCTAGTTTGTAATATGTCAAGGATATATGCTACTGTTTCTTTCATTCTAGTTTGTAATATGTCAAGGATATATGCTACTGTTTCTTTCATTCTAGTTTGTAATATGTCAAGGATATATGCTACTGTTTCTTTTATTCTAGTTTGTAATATGTCAAGGATATATGCTACTGTTTCTTTCATTCTAGTTTGTAATATGTCAAGGATATATGCTACTGTTTCTTTCATTCTAGTTTGTAATATGTCAAGGATATATGCTACTGTTTCTTTCCTTCTAGTTTGTAATATGTCAAGGATATATGCTACTGTTTCTTTCATTCTAGTTTGTAATATGTCAAGGATATATGCTACTGTTTCTTTTATTCTAGTTTGTAATATGTCAAGGATATATGCTACTGTTTCTTTCATTCTAGTTTGTAATATGTCAAGGATATATGCTACTGTTTCTTTCATTCTAGTTTGTAATATGTCAAGGATATATGCTACTGTTTCTTTCCTTCTAGTTTGTAATATGTCAAGGATATATGCTACTGTTTCTTTCCTTCTAGTTTGTAATCAATCTGGCAAGAATCAATGCTACTGTTTCTTTCATTTTCAGATGTTATGCACTGGTCTGCTTGTCATGATTATTCATTCGTTATGTGTGTGTTGCTTAATTTAGTTGCAAATGCTTTTACTATGCTACTCTTGTGGTTTTTATTTTTCTTTTGTTATTTAATGTAAAATAGTTTTTCGCGGGTGGAGGGTGGGTGTGTGTGTGTATGTGTTATATATATTTAGCCACGTACAGCAATGTAGAGAACTGGATTGGCATATATTGACTTCCACAAGAAAGACTAGCGGCCTCGATTGTGAAGAAAATAAAAACAGATCAAGGCGACAAACGACTACCATAAATCAATTCTCCATATTGACAAAAACATTGGTTGAAAATAAAATTTTATTACCCAGGATCGATAATCATCTATTTTCGATACCCGTTGGACTGGTCACGTAATCGATGTCCCTTTGTAACTTTTTCCTGAATTCAGCCGCAAAAGACGAAATTGATTTTGTCTTAATTTCTACTTTCCTCTGCATCCTTGCTGGCCTTCTCATGCTTGTCTAGCGTTGCAGGTTTCAGTTAGAGGTATTGTTTATGAGGGTCCTAGATGTGATGATTTAAGAGCGAACAAAGAAGAATAACAAAAAGAAGACGAATAAGAATACTATAATCAATCAATCAATCACACATACACGCGCACACAATTTATTTGTTAAATTTTTTTTAAAAACCAGGAGCACCCTGTCACAAGAGCAACAATAATTTAGAAAAAGAAGAGATGAGACTAAGAGACCAGTTGATGTTATGCCTAACAGCATGGCATAGACAACGATCAAGGGCGCAACTGATAAACATCGCTCAGGAGAGGTAATTTTCTTCCAGCAGAATGAGTTTGTTATGAAGTCTCATCGTCTGATAGGCTGTATGTGACGGCATCATCTGATAGTGAAAATGAACGCTACGAATCTCCTTTTTGTCTTAGTTCATAGTTGGTGATAGCTTATCTATCTAATGTCTGCATGTACTTATCCGTGCAGACTTGGCGGGGAATGTAAAATACCCGCCCTTCTTCCCATCCTGTAAGCCTAAAACCAGGAAGGATTTACCCACTCCTTGCCGTGGCAAGATGGAATTTCCTATGGAATTTCCGGTTTTTTTCTTGTTCGTCCAAATTAAAACCAAACCCCCCCCAAAAAAACCCAAACACTGTGTTATGTTGTCTCATTGGTTAAATCTATGCGGCAATATATGTGTCTTTTAGCTCGATACGTCCGGTTTCAGCACGGCCCACTTTCAAGACCGGGTGTGCCTTCCCTCTTCGATCCTTATTCTCTCAGCCAGGCTGCACGGCGGCAGAGGCACTACTTGCAGGCCGGCATTTGGTCTTGGGCAGCTGTTCCGCTGGCCCTGACTCAACTAACTTCAAAGACAAGTGGCACAGAGAACCCCCAGATTCTGATATAGTACTCTTTGTCAGGAAGAGACGACGTGACAATATTCAGAATTCGAACGGGTCACTGCAGACTGAAAGATCATCTGTTCAACAAATTACAAATTTGACACACAGACGTGTGCTCATGTGGGGACAACAATAAAAACAGAGGAAAGTGGTCTGCAGGTCTGTCGGCTCCAGGAGAGGAGCAGAGTGACTACATGACACTCCCCAAACCAATTGCAAGATAAACTGTATGGCGATGAGACAAGACTAAGAAGGACCGCCAGGTTTATGAGATAGATGCGATTATTTCAGAGCGGACGACGGTGAAGAAAATACGACTAACTTTGAGTACGGGTACCCCGTCATTTTAGTCAGACAAATCAAGCAGTTTAATCCGTCAACTCAGAAGACCAACTGAGTTTAAAAGAAAGTGCCTGAAACATAAAATACAAAATGATATAATACAGAGAGCAAGAAGGTAATAATAGTTATAAAACATTCGTGTATGTCAGGGATAAAGTAGTAACGACTTCAATGTACCAGGTCTCAGGTTTATTTTGTCATGAAGTGGCATTACCAGTTCGCGACATCTTGTCTTCCCTAATTGTAAGCCAAGTATATATCTTAAGCTCGATAGATTGGAGCGTTTCGAGGACCATTTTAACCACGCTGCAACACGTACAAGGAATACAAAAGTGGATAACTCGTTTTCCCCATGAAAAGAAGACACGAACAAAAAATGAGTAGAAGAGGCAGATAATGTATGAGAATGAGACGATGCAAGCGAAATAAATAAAGAAGCAGAAGAATGAGAATAACAGAAACAGGAGGATGTGAAAGAATGAACATGAAAAGAAAAAAAGAAAAAAAGAAAAGGAAAATAATAAGAAGACGAAGAAAAACAGAAGAAAAGAAAGGAATGAAAAGAAAAAGAAGAAAGAAGTAGCAGACAGAAGTAGATAGGAAGAAGAAGAAGAAGAAGAAGAAGAAGAAGAAGAAGAAGAAGAAGAAGAAGAAGAAGAAGAAGAAGAAGAAGAAGAAGAGGAAGACGAAGAAGAGCAAAGGGATGAGAAGGAAAAAGAGGAGGAACAGGAAGAGAAAGAAGAAGAAGAAGAAAAGTAGTAGTATCCCACCCGAAGCTCATTTCCCGTAAACAGGACAATAAATCTGGCAATGTAATCGTTCATCTTGACATGGACATGGCCTCTAGACGTCAATGAAAGAAGCCCATTGTTTGGCTGTTCACTGAGAAATCCCACTACAAAAATTGCATATTAATCTGGCACATTGAGAGTGCCATATATTTATTGTCATTCGAATAACACGTTCGTCCCGGGTGGATGGGATATGTAGCATATAAACAGAACCAGGTCAGTGCACGCCGACTTTCTCTAGGCAAAGTATTACAAAGGTGTAGATACAAAGATAGGTATTTTTATCCGTTTGGAAATACACTCTAGGCGAGGCTGTGGGTATGCGTTATTATTGCTTGGCGTTATGTAACCGACTGGATCGTTTATATCAATGTGAGGTCACGGGATAATTGTTCAGTACAATGTTCATCAACCTACTTGGGGTTACGTTTAACGTGAATTCAGGTGTATCGGAGGAACCTGGAAAGCACATATGCCCATCACCAGTATGATTCTAAGACAAGACTCTATGGGAACACCAAGAACTTCACGCTAATCACACGGTATTATGTATTTTATGTTGGGTGACTGGTCTTCAAAGACAACGCACTGTACTGTGTGCTTTTGCATTATGGTCCAGTGAATTTGACGTTTCGGCACCATTAAACAAGAAAAATGGGATTATCTCCCGGGCTTGATGCTTCGTGAAACCGAACACAGCAAGTTTGGATTGTGAGCCGTGCGAAGATACCCCCACCCTAAAGAATATAAAGCTGAAGAGAATCCAATAACTGGTAGTGTCAGCATTGTCATCGTGCGTTATGCTCAATTCCACAGCAGCCTCCTAAAACAACAAAGATATATCGCTTTGCTAGAGATGTAATGTACAACAATATAACGTAAGGGGAGACCTGAAAAAAACATACACTACCATTTGATAACCTTATCATTGACTGATTGTGTAAAGTTCACACTTATTTCCATGTTTCATTATCAAAATGTGATCATTTTCGCAAACAGCTTTTATTTGTGGTTGCAACTAATCAAAGTTGCATCTTGTCTGGGACCTGGGATATAGCACTGGATCAGCTGACAGCTGACAGCAGCCAGCGACTTATAACTAGCTGTTTGCATCAGCGACTCATAACTGACTGCACCAGATTCACTGTATCCGATCTACCTGTTTGCATCAGGGTCAGCGACTCATTTCTGGCTCTTTGCATCAGAGTAAGCAACTTTTAGCTGACTGCATTATGGCCAGCGAAACCTATCTGCCTGGTTGTATTTGGGCCAGAAACGTGTATCTAGCTGTTTGCATCAGGGTCAGCTATTAAGAGCTGGCAGCTTACATCAAGTTTCTCTACCATAATTGAATGCTTGCATCAGTCAGTGACATATACCATCCTATTCCGCTTCCAAATGGAGGCCCTGGAAACAGACTGTAACTATGCAGCCTGGCAGAGACTAGAGATCAAAGTGGGAAGGCAAACCCGGTCCCAAAAAGGCTGTGCTTAACTTAACTATATGTGTTGGGCCGAAAGGTGTATATATATCGCAGCCTCGTTGTAAACTAATACACAACGTCCTTTTCTTGACGAAAGCTGAAGATGAAGAATAAAAAGAAGGAGAAAGAGATGTATCTTGTGTATTTTAGTCATGGTTCCCGGTCACTTTGAACTAATTTATGTTGGTTATTGCAATTGGAAACAACTGCCTGTGTTGATTTCTGCTTTTAAACTGTAGTGGTTATTCGTATATCCCTGCAGGTGAACTGGACTCACCTGGATGTAGTGTAATGCTAGGCTTCTCAGCAAACTCACAAAAGCTGGTTTCACACTATGTTATCCAAGCTGCTGTAAAACAGCATCAACCAATTTCCAGTTTACTACACCATGGAATGTTTCTTAAAAAGGAAGACGAAGAAGAAGACAGAATAATAATCAGAACAATAGAAAAGAAGATGGGGAAGAAGACGGTATAATTAGAGGAACAATAGAAAATAAGATGGGGAAGAAGACGGTATAATTAGAGGAACAATAGAAAATAAGATGGAGAAGAAGGCGGTATAATTAGAGGAACAATAGAAAATAAGATGGAGAAGAAGGCGGTATAATAAGAGGCACAATGGATAAGAGGATGAAGAAGAAGACGGTATAATAAGAGGAACAAAAGATAGACGTAGAAAACAATCCTTCCTCTGGATGAGCAAGCAGTTGTACCGCAACTCCATACATTTTCCATATTATGAACCCAACATTGCTTCTAATTTTTATAAGATGAATCACTGTCGGTGCTCCACATATCATAACTAATGTTCTGGGTAATATTCTGCGTATGTTTGTTCCTTTTGAGAGATCATGAAATGAGGCCCTCTAGATGTTTTTCAACAGAAACGCAATATATCGCCGAGTTGTTAACAAACGAGGATTTTTATTCCAGGGGAGAGGTAAATGTTTCCGTGCCATTTCTCCACTCTCAAAGGCAAAGATCAATACAGCCAAGCGGATACAGAGGAGTGTTTATCTGAGCTGTGACGTGTATTCTTTTCTGCTGTTTTCTTGTATCTGTTTGATAACAGAAGGCCGGACGAATGGACGTGTGTTACAGAAGTGGCCAGCTCATAAAGCACAGCCCAAGCATATATGGCCCGCAACATTACTGGACGGGTTGTATGGAGGTACACAAAAAAATCTGTCAGAGTGGTTTCGTGGAACGTTTTGTTTGTTTCATAAGCGAGGATGTGGATACTGTCATGCAGATTGTATTGTAAGAGGCGACTGACAGTGTGGTCTAACTCCTCTAGGACAGAAGACTCTCCAATTCATGGCATTGCACACTCAGCCATTTACGCATGACAAAACTTACTCTGCACAGTTTGAGCCTAAAAGAAAGGCACATGTCAAATATGCAGTGAACAAGATGACAGCAGTCAGCGACATATAGTTGCCTGCTTGCGCCAGAGTCAAAAGCCTGGCTGGGGGAATGGGGATCGAACAAGGAAGGCAAACAGTCCAAAAAGGTGTGTTTTGCTGAAATCGGATGTTCGGGTCAAACGGCGCAGATATCGCGACCTAGCCGAAAACTACGATACAACGTAACAAAATGGCCTTTTCATGATAATGATGGTGGAGAAGAAAAACAAGAATAAGAATAAGAAGAAAGCAAGACCTAGAAACGATACCACATACACAATACATTGCCACACCAACTGTCATGCGAGATTCACACAGCCAGGAACGTTTTCAGTCTTTCTCTTGTTAAACAGGACACCCAATTATCCGAACAAAAACATACGATTCATATAATCTGCTTACAATTAGGAAGGCAATGCAATGGTAACGGTAGTCCTACAGCAGTACATGCTGACTGGGACATGTGTTAGAGATACCATTGTACTAAGGTAGTTAGTCCCACATTAATGCCCGCTGACTGGGACATGTGTTAGAGATACCATTGTACTAAGGTAGTTAGTCTCACATCAATGCCCGCTGGCTGGGACATGTGTTAGAGATACCATTGTACTAAGGTAGTTAGTCTCACATCAATGCCCGCTGGTTGGGACATGTGTTAGAGATATTATGTGTGGATGTATGTACTGTCAGGAGGTGGGAATGGACTGTAGAAGGCGACAATCAAGCCACGACGAACCTGCATAACAAGGCTGGCTTCAGACGACCGATCACCGCTGCTGATGTACATCACCAAGCTCGCGATGGCGAACTTTTTCGTGTCAATAGCCGCGGCAAGCAAAAAAATATCACAGCAATACTTCTGATTTCGATTGAGCGAGTCCATCACATTATCCATGTCCTGCTCGGGTATATGAAAGTGTGTGAGAGATGGGTTTCTCGTATGTTGACGCACGCAATTCTTCAGCACGACAATGCTTGCCCACACCAAGTGGACAGCCAGTGGCTGCATTACAGCGTCTCGTTTGACGATATTTTACGCATCCATCGTAAAGCCCCGATCTGGTACCTTATGACTTCTTCCTAAACGACATTCCAAGCTGAAAACAGAAAAGTGAAGAAATACCAGCAGAATGGAAGGAAGGCGATGTAGCCAAGTTGCCAAAGAAGGGAGATCGTGCAACAGAGTACTTATTATAGAGAAATATAGGTCTGGAAAAATATTTAAAATATTAAAGGTCGTCGTAGTCTGCACACAATAATTCAAACCGTTTTATACAACCAGTGAGATGATTGGCATTTTATCGTATGAACCTGGTCAATAAAGATTGGACAAAAATGTAAAGAATGATCTACCATATTGGAGGTCCTGTCATTTCGGATCCTAAATAGGAATATGGTCCACCTAGAGAAAAGATAACTAAATGGGAGTTTATTGAGCGAACTAACAACTAAATTGGAGTTAATTGAGCAAAACAGAAATTGTAAAACGCATTAAAAAAAAAACCTATTGTTACAGAAAGTGTCAAGGGCACTGGATAAACAGGAAGAGAACGTGAAAAGTATATTCAAGTGGTAATGCCAAATCGATACTCAAGCTGCAGGTTTTAAGCAAGCTCTTTCATCTTCCGCCAAATGTCAAATGCATTCACGTTTTTCATCACGGGATAAACTAATTCAGCCTTTAATCTCTGTATTCAGCCAACCAATAACGATAACATAAATAGACTACACAGAAGGGAACAAAGTCTTTTCTTTTAGTTCCAAACAAGACACACTAAAGTCAATTATTTAAACTATTTATTTAATATAATAATAATATACACACACACACACACCCATATATATATATATAAATAATATTTACAGTGTGCGAAAAATGTCTACACACATTATATATTTATGAAGACAGTTTTCATTTTAAAATTATCCTAGATTTATCATTTAAGGGAAAGAAGATCACGTGTAATTATTTTGGTTTATCGTCTCTGTTCAAACTGATAGCCTTTTCAGCCCAGATACTGATAGTAACGTTGTACTACAGAGTTGAAAACAAGAAATAAATTATTTTGGATATGAGCACTTTGTCTGTCAATGGCTGCTTTCAGTTCATCGGATGTTGCTGGATTTAGGAGATTACAATATCTTTCAATTATCCCCATCAAAACATGTCCGATGACGTGAGGTCTAGTGAACGAGGGGGGTATTTGATGATATCTCAGCCCAATTCATCTGTTAAGAACGTTTTCAGCAAGACATTTTGTTACATCACGATGGTAGTGGGCAGATGCTCCACCTTGCTGAAAATAATAGTCCTGATCGTCGGCAAACATCTCGGGAATACGTGGCATGACTGAATCCTGCAGCAAGATGGGAATATGTGGCGTGACTGAATCCTGCAGCAAGATGGAAATATGTGGCATGACTGAATCCTGCAGCAAGATGGGAATACGTGGCGCGACTGAATCCTGCAGCAAGATCAAATATCTCGGGAATACATGGCGTGACTGAATCCTGCAGCAAGTTCAAACATCTCGGGAATACGTGGCATGACTGAATCCTGCAGCAAGATGGGAATACGTGGTATGACTGAATCCTGCAGCAATATCAAATATTTCGGGAATACGTGGCGTGACTGAATCCTGCAGCAAGATCAAAAATCTCGGGAATACGTGGCATGATTGAATCCTGCATCAAGTTCGAATAAACGGCGCTATATATATATATATATATATGTTGAAACCCTAGATGTGCATACATATGTGTATTTTGTGGCGTGGGTTAGTGGTAATAGCATTCGGGACTATTATATTTCATTACTGCTACATTAATGTATTAGCTATATATTAATGTAATGGGCGATCTACTAATTAATATGACCTCGTCCCCTGAACTAGATCATATTTACTTAGACTGATGCTGGTAATTCCATTTTTACTCAAATATTTTCTGAATTCCCACTATCAAGCGTACACCATAAACAGATTGCAGATACTTATGTCAGCGATCAGCAAATAAGAGCAAATACTAGCATGCGCAGACAGAGCACCCGACAAGTGGAACTGTACTAGTCATTACAGTTTAAATCAAATTTGAAAAAGAAAATTAGAAGAAAAAAACAAATAAGACTAATCTGGAATTTGAACCACGGACCTCCAGTACAGGCGGGGAGGGTCACACACACACACCCCCGTGATGCCTGAAAATAAAGTTTCACAAAGGAAGTATGTAGTATTGAAGTATGTAGTATTGAAGTATGTAGTATTGAAGTATGTAGTATTGAAGTATGTAGTATTGAAGTATGTAGTATTGAAGTATGTAGTATTGAAGTATGTAGTATTGAAGTATGTAGTATTGAAGTATGTAGTATTGAAGTATGTAGTATTGAAGTATGTAGTATTGAAGTATGTAGTATTGAAGTATGTAGTATTGAAGTATGTAGTATTGAAGTATGTAGTATTGAAGTATGTAGTATTGAAGTATGTAGTATTGAAGTATGTAGTATTGAAGTATGTAGTATTGAAGTATGTAGTATTGAAGTATGTAGTATTGAAGTATGTAGTATTGAAGTATGTAGTATTGAAGTATGTAGTATTGAAGTATGTAGTATTGAAGTATGTAGTATTGAAGTATGTAGTATTGAAGTATGTAGTATTGAAGTATGTAGTATTGAAGTATGTAGTATTGAAGTATGTAGTATTGAAGTATGTAGTATTGAAGTATGTAGTATTGAAGTATGTAGTATTGAAGTATGTAGTATTGAAGTATGTAGTATTGAAGTATGTAGTATTGAAGTATGTAGTATTGAAGTATGTAGTATTGGTTAGTTTTGACTACTCAGACAGAAACACTTTCGTTTCGGACGACACTTATCTTGCTTTATTGATGCAAAAAATGAGCTCGCTGTACGACTATGTAAACAAGTCGCAGCTATTTGCCGATCTCAACTACTTATTTATTGACGCCATAATAGAATGGAATGTACAGATCGGAATTTAAACCAACAAAAATAAGCAGGACAAATTATTAAGGCTCATCTGGGATTTGAACCCTGGATCTTCTGTACCATAAGCAAGAAATCACTTGATTCGATCTGCTAGCGACAGAAGGACAACCCGGATTAGTAGTATGTTTGGTAGAATTTTGTATAAACTTGACAAGTAAGGAGACAGGAGAAACTCCAAAGCTAATATAAACAAGATAACTATAATACTCACGAGGACCGGAATGTGAAGCGCTCGGAAAATGTTAACGATATCTGCCCAGTGCTCTGAATGTGAAAGTGAGAAATTCAAACGGCAATAGTCTCTCTTGAAGTAGCCGAAAAATGTCCCGTCGTCTAAATAGTGGCACGATAGAGGCTGGAGACATCATTGAGTCAATGATGAGAGAGCTGGACAAGATTAGAGCACTCATGGTGTCAGCACCCGGGTGTGGATGTTGGTGGTCTCATCATCGAACGATAGCTGCGAGCTGTTGAGGCTCAGTCTGGACTGAAATTTGTTCGCACATGAGACGATCAATATCGACGCAGACCGCTGGCGCTGCTGGTCGTCCCTCAATGAACTCACCTTGGAATGTGATTAGTTCCAAGGTTAAACATAATAAAGTCATTGTGTCCTTCTCGGCTGATCGTGAAGGCGACTAAAGAAGGTTGTACAAGGAGCTAGCAACTTCACACGATAACAATCATTGCTACTGAACCCGTACTTTATTAAATTGGATTCAAAATTCCATAAATGCAGGTCGGGAATGAAGTGTTTATGAAGTTCAATTTATTAAGTCACAGTTTGTATGAGTGGTCCGTTCCCTTCCTTGACACCTCCCTCTTACATAACCGTAAGTCATGTACCGATTTCCACCTAAGTCGACAGGAGCGTGTCGGTTGCGGAAGTTGAACCCTGTACGTTTACCGTGAAAAGCGAGTGTTCTACCACTCCACTAATCAGCCACTCAAAAGCTGGTTAGGCTGAACCAAATGCAGTGTTGTACCTATACCCCTCCATCTGGAGTGACAGGTACATGAAGAGTGATAACACGATAAAAGAAAGTGAAGTGATATGCAATATAGACAGACATGAAGCTTACAGACAAACCACGTTTCCAAAGAACGATAAGCATCGGGTTAGTACTCATGCTTTACAGTAATGCGCCGTCAAGTGAAATCAAAGCCGTCTTACTAAGGTTATTTCACCAACTAAATTGCATTTATGTGACTTCTGGTCGATACACTTGCCATAGTATGGCCCTTTTGATGGTTCAGTTTGAGACTTAGTCAAAAGGACATTCGAGGTCACAAGAGGACCGTCTGTAGACAGAGTTAACAGCATCATCTCCGATTGTACACGCACATCTCTCACAGTTTGGTTATGTTCCACCATAAACAGGTTATATTTAAATCCCTATTCAGTTGGCTCAATGAATATGAAACCATACTTTAGAAAGCTATTGCTGCATAGAGACTACCATAGAAATAGATAGGGTTAACTACTTAACATTTGAACTCATAAAAACCATATGCATCCAATGATTGTAACTTTAGACATCCGCTTCTTATTCTGGTGGTAGCTGACGTCCTTAATACACGGCAAAACTATTGCAAAGTCCAAAAGAGTTTTAGTTTGGTTCTACATATCTATGTTTATAGTATATGCATTTTGAACATACATTTTCAATCAATCAAACCCATTCAGCTCCCTGTGGAGCACATATCTTAAACGGTTTCTGTTTCTTCAAATAATACACGCAAAGTCACTCCGTTTCAGTTATGCTCTCTTCTCCGTGTGTGTTTTCGTCTTCTTCTACTTCTCTTGCCTAAACGATTCCAGAAAACAGATTGAACTGTAATGTTATCAGCTGGATTTTTAATGTGTGTCCTATTCAACGCCAGCGCCTTCTCCCCAACTCAAGTTCCGCAGATATCTGTCTGATTCTGTCCATTAACTCTACACATATATCGTATCATCCCATTTCAATCTCTCTCTCTCTCTCTCTCTCTCTCTCTAAAAAAACAACATACATTTTACAAATGGATTAATAGTATACCCGTTGTAACCGGTGCCCTTGTTAGGGAGGAAGAAATAGGACCACTCTAACATAATGTGCAGGTCGCTATCAGCCTCATCATGCACATGGAAAATGGCTTATAGAACAGGCTTCACTGCACCTGGGCTCAGTCCATTTCATTTCTCAAAGTCACAAAGTCAAAGCACGAACACCATAGTTTCTGTGTTTGAAAATATTCCGACTTCTTCAGGTGCCCATTTACAGATGGGTTGACTGGGAGAAGCGGTGGTATCATGAGAGAGAAAAAAAACCACAAACTGCCCAGTCTGAGCACGACGTGATTTGAACCTGTTATATTGAGATTGTAAGCAAAACTAACAATCCATATCCTACACGCTTAACCATCATGTACACATAATTGCTAATGAAGCCCCCACAGCAAATGTAGTCATACAAGTTTCTGGTTTTATGGACCAGTTGTAGTGGTCGTCCTATTCTCCGTTTGGTGCATAAAGGAGACAGGTAGAAAAATAACAATAAAATACTAACACAAGCATGCACACAAACATCACGGTCAGAAGACTACATGGACCAGTTGCAGTAGTCATATTCTCCGTTTGGAGCATAAAGGAGACAGGTAGATGAATAACAATAAAATATGAACACAAGCATGCACACAAACATCACGGTCAGAAGATAGCTACAAGGTCGAAGGAACAGCAGTGAATAAGGTGACATCAGCCAACAATTGATAGCTGACTTTTTGCGTCAGAGTCAGCGAACCGTAGCTGATCAAGATCTTATTCCGCCCGAAGTGGCGGATCTGTAAAAAAAAGGCTGTACTCGTGTAGAATGGAATAGGGAACGAAGTGGGACGGCATATTCGGTCCCCAAAATGTCGTGCTGAAACCGGATGTGTCGGGCTGAAGGACGGATATATAGCAGTCTCGTTATAAACTATTAACAACATCTCAACGCCCTTTTTAGGGCGAGCGTGAGAAAGAGAGAGCGGCTGCACTTCCCCTTTTGTGCACGCTCATAGATTTGCACACATCAGACGGGCGGATTCCCGTGACGAGTTCTTTGTAGTTCCTCTTGTTTCATACAATTTTGAGTTCAGTTGATTCGTGTGACCAGTGGCTCTTCCTCATCTTGCTATTAAGAGGGATATTGTGTAAAACGCTCTGCAGTTTGTTGTCGTACAGTCCACGTGCGCACAGCTTTGAAACAGACAGACGAAGCTTGTGCAAGTGTTTTCTTAGTCTGTCCTCAGGCGGAGTTGGTGATCTGTCCATTACGCGCCAAGAGCGTGTTAGTCAATACAAGAGAGTGCTAGTCAATAACACAGGTACTAAATGGTGTCGTACCTGGTTGTTGTTGTTGAATGCCCACACTGAGTAGGATTACTCTCTTCTGCGCCCTGAAAAGGATGTTTATTGACACGTTGTTACAGCTTTCCTCACATCCCTACCGTGTCGATGAAGGTGGACCGGGTTCCTCTAGGCGGCTGTGCTATGTTTGGCTTCATCTGTGTGTCACTCACTACTATAGGGAAAACGCCGATCCTTCACCTCGTTAGCCAGGCTGCTATGAAAACAGCTCGTTTCCAGCTGACTAGCACGTCTGATCAGTATGTTTTGTCTAACCGTGACTAGCACGTCTGATCAGTATGTTTTGTCTAACCGTGACTAGCACGTCTGATCAGTATGTTTTGTCTAACCGTGACTAGCACGTCTGATCAGTATGTTTTGTCTAACCGTGACTAGCATGTCTGATCAGTATATTTTGTCTAACCGTGACTAGCACGTCTGATCAGAATGTTTTGTCTAACCGTGACTAGCACGTCTGATCAGTATGTTTTGTCTAACCCTGACTAGCACGTCTGATCGGGATGTTTTGTCTAACCGTGACTAGCACGTCTGATCAGTATGTTTTGTCTAACCCTGACTAGCATGTCTGATCAGTATGTTTTGTCTAACCGTGACTAGCACATCTGATCAGTATGTTTTGTCTAATCGTGACTAGCACGTCTGATCAGTATGTTTTGTCTAACTGTGACTAGCATGTCTGATCAGTATGTTTTGTCTAACCGTGACTAGCACGTCTGATCAGTACGTTTTGTCTAACCGTGACTAGCACGTCTGATCAGTATGTTTTGTCTAACCGTGACTAGCACGTCTGATCAGTATGTTTTGTCTAACCCTGACTAGCATGTCTGATCAGTATGTTTTGTCTAACCCTGACTAGCATGTCTGATCAGTATGTTTTGTCTAACCGTGACTAGCACGTCTGATCAGTATGTTTTGTCTAACCGTGACTAGCACGTCTGATCAGTATGTTTTGTCTAACCGTGACTAGCATGTCTGATCAGTATGTTTTGTCTAACCGTGACTAGCATGTCTGATTAGTATGTTTTGTCTAACCGTGACTAGCACGTCTGATCAGAATGTTTTGTCTAACCCTGACTAGCATGTCTGATCAGTATGTTTTGTCTAACCGTGACTAGCACGTCTGATCAGTATGTGTTGTCTAACCGTGACTAGCACGTCTGATCAGTATGTTTTGTCTAACTGTGACTAGCATGTCTGATCAGTATGTTTTGTCTAACCGTGACTAGCACGTCTGATCTGTACGTTTTGTCCAACCGTGACTAGCACGTCTGATCAGTATGTTTTGTCTAACCGTGACTAGCACGTCTGATCAGTATGTTTTGTCTAACCCTGACTAGCATGTCTGATCAGTATGTTTTGTCTAACCGTAACTAGCATGTCTGATCAGTATGTTTTGTCTAACCCTGACTAGCATGTCTGATCAGTATGTTTTGTCTAACCGTGACTAGCACGTCTGATCAGAATGTTTTGCCTGACCCTGACTGGCATGTCTGATCAGAATGTTTTGCCTGACCCTGACTAGCATGTCTGATCAGTATGTTTTGCCTGACCCTGAGTAACATGTCTGATCAGTATATTTAACCTGACTGATTTCAGCATTGTGGATTCGATCTTTAATCGAGACCCCGAGCCGCGTCTTTCCATCGCTCGCTGGGTAACTCGTAGTTTCTCTGTATCCGTAGATCAAGGCTCGTATGACTTCAAAATTGAAAAGCCGCGCCCTTGCCACGGTATCTTTAAGCTGCAGGAGTATGGGCTTTATGGTATCGACGTTAGACTTGCAGTTCTTCGTCTGGAGATTTCCAGGTTTAGGGTGTGGGTGGTATCTATTTCCTGCCCCAAGTATATGTAGGCTCTGACGTCTTCTACAGGTTCATTCCCCAGCTCGATTTCGCATTTGCGGCAGTAAGGGTTTCGGAGACTGTGGGTTTTCTTTTTGTTCATTCGTAGCCCGATACCTCTGCCGATCTGAAGAAGAAGAAGAAGAAGAAGAATGCTTTATTTAGTTAAATGTATTCATTTGTGAATTTTTAGTTTGGACGTCCTTTGGTAAATGGCAAAATAGGTCAGTAGTCCGATGCACGCTTGTTGCTGTTGTAATTAAAAGTGACAATTTAACGACCGCTTATTTCATTTATAAATAAAACACGAAAAGAACGAACGTATAAGACAAGACCTTTTAGTCATGAATATGCAACAGAAACCTAATTTTTTAAAAACCAACCTACATGAAATAGAATATTTATTTACATTTCCATTATCTCTCCCATTTTCCCTCCTCTGATGTGTCGACGTTACAAATGTATTCAGCATTAACGACTTGATAGAATTGAATGAAGTGTGAGTAGTGAGACGTTTTCTAGTTGTTAAAAATGAGAATAATCTATATCTCACCCCTAAGGCAAGGACGACTTCCCTAAACAGTGCTCTGTGTCAGTCCGTTGTCTGTTGGCAAGAGCCATTGCTTACTGTCTCTTTGTCTCCGCGTGTGGTTACAGATATGGATATGTAACATACACACATATACATACACGCTTACACACACATACATTCGCACCCGCACACACACACGTATACATCGCATTGCGGTTTGGACAAACTTTAGCATAAGGTTGATGAAACTAGTTCGGCCAAAGGTCGCACTGGAAGCGGAAGGAAGACCGAGATACGTACGCACTGGCCAGAGCACTGGTGATGTCCAACAGTTGTTAAAGCCGGAAAGATCAACCTCAAACGCATCGTCCCCAAGCTGACATTTAATAGATTAGGACATTTAAGTTATCGATTCGAGCTGATTATCAAGAAAGATCTAAAACTGGAATGTTAAAAAAAACGGAAAGTGACTGAACTAACGAATATTCAATACTGCATAGATCGCGATTGCTGCTAAGCAGATAGTCACTGCACATGGCAAATTGCATGTGGTTTACCGAGGAAACGTTCTTCACTATTGCTACCCCATGACGCATCCAAAATGATCGTTTACACGATAGAATCGGAACTTGCAAACATTGATAGAAAAAAAATGATTGCGCTTGCAAACAGCTTTCAGCAAATCGATTATGGTCTCTGCCGGCATGCCTAGCCGTAAACACATTCCTGTTCACTTTATCGATCTATATATGAAATTAAACGATGTCCACAACCGTGATGTTCTGCTGAAGCATGATGTTCAAGTTAGTCCAGCATTTTCAGACTTTCTACTAGTTGTTTCACCAGTTCATCTTTCTCAAGAAACTATTGACAGATCATATTGATTAAGTATTTGGAGTCGAATTGTTCCAAAAGTGAATTGTTGGAAGACATGGCTTGGCTTAGTTCGTTCTCAATCTCCCGCTACCAAACCCTGAAAGGGCTTAAGTAGCAGAATGTAGTCCAGAGAACGGAATGCGTTGTGTCATAGTTTACAGCTTGACAGTGATATTTGCACCTTTCGGTCCAACACATCCGAATTCAGCAAGCTTTTTTCGAGTACCGGGTTAGCATTCCCTCTTCGATCCCTTCTCCTTAGCCAGTCTGCCCTGCTGCAGCCTGTTATCCAGGATCACCGCGTGGAGGTGTAGAAGGGTCTTGGCAGCTCTGGTTCGCTGGCACTGACGCTAGCAGTCAGCTATGGGTCGCTGACCACTGCAGATCATGCGCTGCTCCGCATCTTGATCCCGTTGGAAGATATGAGACGTCACTGAGTTTAAACAACGAATTTTTGACGCTTGCAATGAACTCTGATTATTTTCTCGGGAAACTGAATTTCGCCATGAATGTCCGTCCTAACCTTGGTCAGGTCAACAAATAGTCGTGTACTAATCACGATGCTATTCCATGCAGATCTCTTGAATTTGATGAGCTGCAAATATCATGTCAATCATTCCGTGACCATCCACAATGACTCTTTGCAGTAACTTCTTCTCGAGATGAGCTATGAGGTGGAGAAACACTCGAGCCAAATGTTTTTCAGCGATCCACAGGAGAGAGATTCCACATTGGTTATCGCAAGATTGAACGTTGCCCTTATGCTTGTCATGTGATATCTTTCAGTTCTGGTGGCATATGACCTGCATCCGAAATTGAGCGAAAGATGTAGGTTTGCTTGTGTAGGAGCATTGTACTGCAGTCAGGAGGATTCCTGTCCACTGTCTCGAGTACGCCTTCGGATGTAAAAAGAACGACTACTACTAAGGATATGTCGCCAAGAGTTAAATCAACACGGGTAGATTCAACTAACAACACACACATCTCGTGAAAATTAGATTCAGTATTGAACAATAATGTACAATGATGTACTATTATTGATCTGTAAAATGAGTAACTTAGAGCACCATATGCAGACCACATATATTCAATCCTCATATAAAATCAGTTCTACTATGCATCTCGATAACATGGACATGTAATTTAGAGCATCACTTTCATACTGCAGACATTCACCAATAGATGTCTTTTATCACGAGGTGTTAGAGACTTCACTACACGAGGCCACAACTTGTTTACGAGGAGTGGTGACTTCTTCACTTCGTTTGTTAGCATTAAGCCAGGTACTCAATTACAGCTGTCGACTGGATCTCGGGACATTTGCATCGAAAAGCAAGTGCTCTACCCCTACGCTAACCAGATAGTCAGATGTAATAAAGAGTACGTATAAGTTCACTAGCATTTTACAATTTTACATTGACACCAGCCCCTATATTTAGAGAATGAAAAGAGAAAGTGGAAACGGCTAGGGCACGCCCTCAGAATGAAATGTGTCAATATAACCTGAAGATCGCTGAATTGAAGCCCACAAAGAAAAATAAGAAGTTGAGACCAACAAACACCTGACGAAGAAGTATCCAAGATGAAACCTGTACCAAAATAATTTCATGGGCGGAGCTGTCCACGTTGCTGGATGCCACTCGTAATGAGTTAGTTGAACTTGTGACGTTTCTTTGGTAGGTCGCATTGGGTCTTCTTACACATCGCGGAACACTTAAGATGGTGAAACAGAGTCCTCATCATGGCTCCTCGCTAAACTCACACTATGGGGATTATTTTCGGAGTTCAAGAAGTTGGTCCAAAATATGAATAGATGGAGAGCTCTTGTTGCCCCCCCCCCCCCCCCAATCCAAGATGTTTAGGTCAGATTATCATGGAGCAATGACAGTAGCGTGCTCCCTAGTTGCACACCAGGGATCCTATGTTTGGTTGTGATGTAGTTAAACAAGTTAGCCCCTGTAGGAAGTACTGACTAGTTTCCTCAGCGAGACACAAGAAGACTGCTGAAAATGGAACATAGACATCAGTTGAGAGTATCTTAGAGACCATTTTTAAGGTTGAAGAAATATGGCACCATTTAAACCCTCTCGTATGTCCAAAATATGTTCAATTTTGATTTACCCGTTTCTTTTCACACACGTACGCACACACACGCACCTCTCTCATTGAATGTCCATTCCATATGGTCTTGATTACATACATAAACCTACATTTCTTAATCATTGACATAAATTTAAAACTTCATTTAGTCATATACAAAACATCAGTTATAGACATATAACTCAATTTCATTAGGTGAGTCACCACAAATTATCTTTTCGTATTAGAGATTTTGAGACCGGAAAGATTGAATGGACTGACAAGAGGAACCATTTCCGAAGAACGCTTATTTGAATTATGTTTGGACAGTAACACGCTGTAGAAATAAAAGAGTCTGTAACCGTTGATAGATTTGTATGCGAGTGAGACCTGTCATGTGGTCTTTAAATTGCACGTCCACTGTCAACTAACATATTCCTCTCCTCCCACGCCCCCTCTCTTTCTCCAGTTGTTCACATTTTATACACCCCTCCCTGCCCCTCTCAAGTGGATGTGTTTTTATGGATATGCCATATTGTTCTCCATTCTAGGCCAAACTAGCCACATAAAATATTGCAGTATCGTAGGGATGGTGTCTTGTGAGGTTCAGTTTCCAGCTTAGTTGCTTGCATTTTATAATTAAGAACAGAGTCAGGTACACATTTGACTGCTGCATAAATTGCATAATGTCACGACCGGGGTAGCACTCCAGCCTTACAATCAACTGTAGGCCGTATAGTATGTCACCTTACACCGTGTCTTCTTTTGTATTTTGACGTATTAGTT
>JAVGWX010000356.1:20000-28538 GCA_036924085.1 Ariolimax columbianus | reverse complement strand
GGCTGGTAGCAGGCGCTACGGTCTGTTACAATCAGGGATTCGCGTGTTCCGCCATTTTTCTTTGTCTCTTAAACATTATTACAAACACCAGAAAGAGCTATCTTAGTGTTGTACGCACATGTTAACTTCGGCGTAAGCGTGGAGGTTTACAGACAGTTTTAAAGTTAACATTGTTAACATGACGGGTACTACAAGTGCAATGCGTGCGTGTGAGAATGAATTGTGCTGATTTTTAAAAATTTTTTAACAAAACTTCAGTAATTTCTTACTTTGTTAATTTTTTCCACCGTATACTTATTGTTTCTATTTTCTGCTTCTTGTAAAAGCAACTGTGAATTTTATGTGTGGGTTCACATTAATTCCTAGAAAATATTTTTTTTTGGTCAGAGAGTGGTGAATGCTTAGAATGCATTGCATAAGAAATACTGGAGGCGGGGTCATTTATTGCTTTCAAGAATAAATTGGATGCGTACAGTTTTTAGATTAAGTGATGTGAAAAGAAACTGGTTGTATAAAGACTCCGCGGAGTCTTCTAAACCAGCATGAATAAGTTAAGTTGAGGTTTGGGGATCGGTTGCAGGAGGTCTTGAGTTCGAACTACGGTGAAGACCTGAATTTTTTCCCGTAGAACTTCTGGTAAAATACATCCTCTGATTTTAAGTAGTGAGATCGGACTCACGCGTTCAGTGTCGAGCACGTTAACAATCCTTTTGCAGTTAAAAATCGAAAAGAGTAAGATTATTAACAGCTGCCAGGACAAAATAAAAAAAAATTATAGTTACAAATCTACCAAAAGGCATTGCATATACCAAGGTGTTTTTTTTTTCTGTAACCCATAGCATTACCGCTGTAGGGGTGTGAGGTGTTAGCGATCTCACATTTCAAGAGCTCGGCTATATTAGGGCGGTAACCATCTCCTATCCCTCCCCGCTTTTACTTCCCGGACTGAACCGGTACCCATTTAAGGCTGGGTCGACCCGGGGGCGGTTGCGGACTGAAACAAACATTACCACCTCAACTGGGGAATGAACCTAGGACCACTCAGATGCGAAACCAGCGCGCTAACCACTGCGCTACGCCGCTCCCGACCAAGGTTTGGTGCTTTGTTGACAGGCTGCGAGTGTACTTTGCTCTACTGTTTCAGTCTATTGAGAAGGACTTGCACATCAATTAACCACAGCCCACAGCGGAGTAATAAGCTGCTCGAGCCTACCCCATCAAGCAGAATCTTTCTCCTGCTGGCTACATCCAGCTCACGTCAGAGTTGGGATCTGCACAGGACGTAAGCCTCTGTAGAAAAACAGGTTGACTAAGACTAAGACATCTCATAAAGTGATGTTTTACAGAAACTTGCACTTTATGGTCACATACATGTTCTGCTCAGGCTTCCTGCGTGGGCGTTTATGTCATAGGACTGCCTTTCGGTAGATTGAGAGGTTACATTTACAACAAAATGAGTCTTGCATTGCACTACAACAATGATAACTCCGATCCGCCTTCACATATATACCTCGGAATGTGAATCCACCACCAAAGAAAGTCTCCAAAAGTGACTTAAGTACGATTTGCATTATCAACAGCAATTGCACAGCAATATTAGCAACAACAATAACAGCAATAACAACACAATGAGTACTGGTGCAGATAACAAGTGGCCACGTGGGAAGTGTATCAAAATGGTGGAACACATCCTACAGAGCTGCACGTTCACACAAAAAGAGAGACAACAATGCGGCCTCGTGGCAAAAACTGTATTGAGATAATAGTTTTTTCCATCACAAGTGATGAAGACCACTCTCTTTGTTCAGCCGTGTGGACAGTCGTATCTCTTGCTGTGTCCGCTGAAATGGGTGACTTGCGCGGAGATTTGGATTAAAGAGAGGAAGAAACTGCGCCTTTTGTCAACCTCACTCACAGAGCCTAAGCTACCATTTGCCAGTGGCAAGACATTGATCGAGACGACTGGAGATAGCATAGGATAAAACAGTCTGACAAACAACGGTGTTCTTTCTAGGGAAAATCAGGACCTTGATCTAAGGACGAGGACATAGGAGGGGTAAGAGAAAGAAGAATTAGAAGAAGAAGATGAAGAAGAAGAAGAAAAAGAAGAAGAATAAGAAGAAAAAGATTAGTTACTACATAATTCAGTGTTATTGTATGATGTAAAAACATGGACCGACCAAGAAAGTGGAGAATAGAATTGACACTTTTAAAACGTTGGTACTCAAAAGAGGGAAATGGGCAGGAACTTGAGGTGGTACAACATTTCAAATATCTGGGATCATTGATCAGTAAAGAGGGATCACAGTCAGAGGTAATTGCAAGAATAACACAAAAAGCGGCGCTTACTCGGCTGAAACCTATATGGCAAGACAAGCCGCTCGCCCTCGGCATAAAAGTTAGGCTAATGCGCTCTTTGGTGATCTCAATATTTCTGTATGCCTGCGAGACCTGGACCATTACATCAGATATCCAGAGCAGAATACATGCAATGGAAATGAGGTGCTATAGAAAACTCCTAAATTTTACATATAAAGATCGTGTCACGAACGTAGAAATACGACAGATAGTTGAAAACGCTATTGGCCCTTTTGAAGATCTGTTCACAACAATCAAAAGACGAAAGATGGCCTGGTGCGGGCACGTCGCGAGGTCCAACGGAATTACCAGAATTATCATCTCGATACTCCTTGGTTCTATACCGGGACAGAGAGGGCGAAGACGTCCTATGAAGAGGTGGGTGGACAACATCACTGAGTGGTCAAACCTTCGTCCCCGTGAAATACGACAGGCGGCGGCAGACAGAGAAAAATGGCGTGAGATTTTCGGAGTCTTCAAGTGTGCCCCAACGACCTGATGGGTTACGGGATGAACTGAACTGATTCAGAAGACTTGGACGAGTTTCTTGGAAATATAGAGACACTGAAAGTGAGGTTCTAGAACAACTCCAGGTGGAGAATATACTTCTAAAGAAAAAAAAAGCAGAAAAATAACGTCTCTATAGGCCATCAGCATAAATCACGAAACATGGGAAGATTCTGCGCAAGACCCCACAACCTGCCGCACAGCTCTCCGCAGAGAATCAGCATCATGCGAGGCTTCCAAAAAGTCTGCAGCAGAACAATGGAGAGAGAATAGAAAAGTCTGTGAACTTTTCCCGCATCGTGAAGGCTGACGTTAGTGTCACTGGTCTAGTTTCTTGCTTCTCTGACGATCGTCATCGATTCGCCCTTGAGAATAGACTTATCTACAGGATGGGTTGCCTCCAACTGCATGACATTAATATCTTCCATACCGTTTCTTATGATCTCTAACTGGCCCCCATCTATTTGTCTTCCTTTGTCCCCCCCCCCCTTTCTTATATCAGTCCCCCCCCCACTCCTATATTAATCTCACCCCCCTCCCGGCTTATATCACCGTCTTTTTGTTCTCTCACTTGGATCAATATTTGGCTTTTTCCATATTTGGCCAATACTGGCTTATCCGTCACATTCCACCTCACTTCTTACGCTCTATTTGCCACCTTATTTAACCACCCCTTCGTTTTCAGTCGAGCATCCGACCCAACCAGTCGCTTAGACAGACTGGGCCTACCATCAGATAAGTGCGGTATCTGACCATACCAATTTTTAAATTGTAACTAAACTTAACTTTAATGAACTTTGCTTTTTTTCATTTATTTTTTCCCGTCTCGTGAAGGAAACATTCATGTCCTCACTGCCTATGAGTATAGATGTGCAATATGGGACTTCTCACCCAATCTTTGCACCCATCCACAACCCCAACTCACAGAGTACTCATTTGGAAGACTGGTTGAACGAAAAAGAAATCCATCATCCGAAATGGATGAACAAAAACTAACTACTTAGACTAGAATACGGAATATGATATAATACAAACATTTTACGTAGGAATGTGTGTGTGTGTGCCTAAGAGTATATGTGTATGAGAGAGAGAGAGAGAGAGAGAGAGAGAGAGAGAGAGAGAGAGAGAGTATGTATGAGGCGTCCCAATCAAACTGGGACTTTTTGTTCTAGTTCTACTTGAATGGGATATTGCGTGCTTGAACTACTATCATTAGTTAGGAGAACTTGTGTCCTATTACTGCTAGGTGGCCCACTTGTCATGAGCCAGTCACGAGACAGATAAATACAAATGGCGGACAACACTGGTGCTAGCAGGAAACAGCGTGTTGTGATGAAGTTTATTGTGAAAGAAGGCGTGAAACCTGCAGAAATTTACAATACAGTGGTGAGACACTCAGCCACAGGAAGACATTTGAATGGTGTCAAGGTTTTAGAGATGATCACGGCCTTTGTGGTTCTCAAGCCAAAAAAACGATGTCGAGTGTTTTCTGGGATAAATTGGCATAATTCATGTTGATTTTCTACCTCGTTGTGCCCCTATCAACATTTTGAGTGATGTGCATAGCCTTATGTGGAGAAAAAACGGCCTGGTTTGATAAGAAAGGGGTCCTGCTCATGCAATATAACGCTTGACCACCTCATACGCTTCACCGCACTATGTGCAATCTGCAGCAACTCGGCTGCGAGGTACTGCCAGATCTACCTTACAGCCCAGACCTCGCTTCAGGTGATTTTCACATGTTTGGACCCCTAATTCCTGTGAGGTAAGCATTTCTGGACTGCGGACGAAGTGAAACAGACTGTCCTGGATTGGTTCAGACATACTGACAAATCTTTCTACGCTGAAGCTGGTCAAGCATTACTTCAATTCTGGGATAAGTGCATAAACGTTGCAGGAGATTATATAGAAACATTAATGGCGTTTTGATTACTTGAAGACACAACAAATTTTGTCCTTACAAAAATTAGTCTCGGTTTGACTTGAACACCCCACGTATATGTATGGGTGAATTCTTTAAAAAAACATTTTTTTTTTGGTGTCGCCTTATTTCTCTAATCTCCGAAGGCGGTGTGCGTTGCAGAGTGGTTTTTATTTTACGCCTGTCGGCAAGTGCATCCGACTTCAGCACGCATTTTATGTAAGGGTATGCTTCCTCCTGCATTTTCTAAGTGTTTGCTTCCGCGGGGTAACGGCCGGTGCTGTGATGGGGATCGAACCCATCACCTTCCGATTTTGAGCCGTCACTTAACCACTAGCCCACGCCGTTCGCAGTTTGTGTGGATGATAGTTTTTATGTGTGTAATAGAGTGTGTGTAAGAGAGGCTGTATGAAATTGGTGTGTGTTTATGATAGTGTGCGTGCGTGCGTGTGTGTGTGCGTGTGTGTAAAACAAAAAGAACAGCGACAGCTGAAAGTGACGTAAGACGTTGGCTGTCCCAATATTTTTACTGACGTCACTTCTGTTCTACCTTTGGTGTAAATATGTCTCGGTTTACAGTTTCCACAGGATCAGGTAGCCGACTGCATGACAACACTTGCAATGATCGCCTCTTACAACTTACCTGGCAGGTAACATTGCCACTTTTCTTTGTCCCCGTTCAGGGACGGTGAAACCCACTCATTTCAAATAAGCGAAAATGTTCTCAAACTCACTATTTAACAGGACAACTCTGCCATAATGTGTATGTCGTCACGTGGGACTATTAAGGGCTGTACATGGGACTGGCAACATAGTTACTTGAACAATGTAATGCAGAAGTCGACTCTATAACTTCCTGCGTGTAGGCTCATTGTATTGATGGAACTATGCTCCCACTAGAGCACACGTTCCCAACCCTTTCTAGTCGCGACTCCATTTTACAGAAGCAAAATGACCCCCCCCACTATACCCTTGTGTATACAAAAAAAAAAAAGCGTTTCAACACGGCAAACGTAAACACACCAAAAATTGATTCTCCAGTATAATATTATTCAATATAATTTTAACTTACGACATATTTCTGAATTACACAATCGACTTCTTCTTCATCTTCTTCTTCTTCGTTCATCCTGAGATCAAGGTCCCGGTGTCTATTACGAAAAGACACCGTTATTTGTAAGGCTGTTTTATCTTCAAACAACTTTCGTCTCATATCTGTCTGGTGAAGACAGTATTGTTCTTATTTTTCCTGCGTGAGCATACAGCTTTGTAAGATGTTTTCCACGATCATGGTATGCCCCTCCCCCCCCCCCCCCCCACATGGGCACTTACAATCTGTCCCAATCCTCATTTTGTTGTAAAGATGACCCTTGAGTCTATTTTGCCCAATTCTCAGTCAGAAGATGATGGCTTGCTCTTCTCTAGTTAAATTAAAGTAAATGTTTTCTTTTCTGGGTTCAGATTGATGATCAGTCCATTTCCCCGAGAAGTTGGCTTTCTGCTATGCCCAGTCTGTTTGTGGGGATGCTCCTCCACTCTTTGCTAGTTTGTCTACAGTTTCATTGTCTTCAGTATTGTAGTGGGATGGGACGGACACGACGATTTTCAATATTTAATGAAATTCTCTTACGAAATAAAATGTCTGTCCAGGGCACGAAAACGCGATTTGTTTTGTTGTTTCTACAAGGCTGATTATGTAAACAATTTTGTGGTCCGGGCATTGAAGGTTGTGACTATGTGTCGCTTTAGTATATCCACTGAAAACACAAAATATAAAACTGCTTATATTTGTATGGGTTATATTCGATATTTAGAAATTATAATATTTTTCAAACTTTAAGACACCGATTAACAAAGAAAATTCCTTTAATACGTGGAATCGAGTTTTTCAAACAGGCA
This sequence comes from Ariolimax columbianus, assembly GCA_036924085.1. Classification (NCBI taxonomy): domain Eukaryota; kingdom Metazoa; phylum Mollusca; class Gastropoda; order Stylommatophora; family Arionidae; genus Ariolimax; species Ariolimax columbianus. The sequence goes on along the minus strand of JAVGWX010000356.1, from coordinate 21,853 downwards.
TATTAATGTCTGTTGCCAGGTAAGCTGAAGGACATAGACTATTCGTAGCAGGTATTTTAAACTTTCTGCAGCTTACTAGACCAGGAGAAGGTACACATAATTTGTTTTAAAATCAATATTGTTTTTAGTTTGCTGTTTCAGCTGGCGACCGCACAGAAAACCCTTTGCGACCCTATTTGGAGTCACGACCCATGGGTCTCGTAATCTAGCATTTAAAAGACACATTGCTGGGGGTAATTAATTTCTTTTCCTTCCTCCAGATGGTGGAGAATAGGTCCAAAGCTGCATTTAGGGAAATACATAGCCATTAGGACAACATCAAGTCAGTTATTGGCATTGCGGTTTCTATAGTAATGGTTTTTACATGGTGAAGTTGGCAACCTCCATACGCAACCCTCTTTAGTCGGCCTCTTTCGACATGGTAGAAAGAAAGCAATTGTCATATTATGTTTACTCCGAGAACTACTCGTATAATGATTCATTTATTTATATTTTATCACATACGAGATTGTATGGCTTGATTAATCGACTAGGAAACTAAGTGGTCTAGAGGTATGACGTCGGTCTCGGGTGCTGGAGGTCGCGGGTTCAAATCCAGGTGCAGACTGATATTTTTTTCACCTCCACCTTTTCGTATTTCCCCGAATCTCTTGGTAGTATAGATCGTACGCCCGTGTTCAGTGTCGCACACGTTAAAAATTCCTCAGCAGTTAGAATTCGAAAAGATTAGATTTAACGGCCACTTCCCGGGCAAAATTATAATTATGTTAAAAAAAGAATGTCCTTCCTATGTATATATATATATATCATCATCATGTAGCATTTCTTTTGTAGAGCTTCACTCCCATTACAGTCTGTCTGAAAGAAACTCGTTCTCTTGCCAAAACTCCAGCCTCCGCCACAGTCATACCCAGGCATTCCTGGATATCTTGGTGCCATCGTCTTCTTGGTCTACCCCTTCCACTTTTGCCTGGCACCATACCTTCTATCACTGTTCCCTCAAGACCGTCGTGTCTCTCTATGTGACCAAAGTATTTACATTTGTTGGCCAAAATGTAATTGATACACCGGTTCTCCTCTATGTTCAACTCTTGCCGAATGTCTATATTTATCTTTTTCTATGTCCAGTGAATTCTGAGGATCTTTCTGTCACTTTTGGTCTCGAGAGATTCGCTTCTTCGTCTAGAAGTTTTGGTAATCGTCCAAGATTCACAGCCATATGGCGCCACAGGAAAAACACAGGCTCTCAAGACTCACTTTTGTCGTTTGGTTGGCGCTCTGCCATAATTTCTTCAGGCTGTTTAGCTTCTGCGTTGCCATAGCTAGTCTTCTTCTGATTTCTTTTGAGCAGTCCCAATGTATATCATATATATATATATATATATATATATATATATATATATATATATATATATATATATATATATATTCGCCCATCGTTGATGATGTGGACCACTAACATCATTCCATGTCAAAATGCCGCTTCAGTATGTGGGAGCGCCCATGACTAATCAAGCCAATTCGAGCCAGGAAAGGTCTATGAGGTATATAGATTTACACACCGGACGTCACGAATCATATTGCTTGGAAAGGCAGGATTACGCATGGAATAAAAATAAAGGAGATACTGATTGCAGATAAGTTTAGGACTCAGCGTTTGACAAGTCACGGCACACCACACGATGATGTTAACAATCATGATTATCCTTGAGCACATTGTGGTAGACGCTTCTCTTTTCGGATTGATCTTACAAGTTACATTTGTTATTGTCACCGTAGTCACATCTTTTGTTTCTCAAAGCACAACATACTAATAAGACTGAAAGAGCCAATTATGAAAAGATAGTTAATGA
>JAVGWX010000356.1:0-15000 GCA_036924085.1 Ariolimax columbianus | reverse complement strand
TCTGGGAGGTTCAGTCTGTAATACCCTTCCTCGCTGCCTCACACTATATAAATGTATGTCAGTCGTACTTATTCAGGTGAATATATATATATATATATATATATATATATATATATATATATATATATATATATATATATATATATACACACACACATATAAACGAGGGTGTTCAAATGATACCGGGCGGAACTGTAATAACTGAACATATGTACGATACGCATGATGACGTCACTTCAGGTGTAAACAGAACATACCAACTGTCAAGTTTGTACAATTTAATTATTCTCTTACTCATAGTTTCCTCTGTAGACCGTTGAAAACATGACGGGTGTGATAGTGGATCGATCCAGAATTGATCAGAGAGCAGTGATTCGGTTTCTAACAGCTAAAGGATGTCGACCAGTTGACATTCATCGCAGAATGCAGGCAGTGTATGGTGACAAAAGTATGTCGAAGACAACAGTGAAGAACTGAACAACGATGGTTAAAGAAGGAGGTGAGTTAACGAAAGATCTTTCGAGATCAGGTCGGTCGTATATTGTTGTGTCAGAGGATGCCATCGCCAAAATTGATGCAGCAATTCCGGTGGGCCGTCGTCGGAGCTCACTTTCGTTAGCAGAAAAATTTGCTCTGTCGCTAGGGACAGTTCAAATGGTGGTTAGCAAGAAACTGAAGTATCGGTACCCATTGTGAATCTGGTGAGCAGATATTTGTTAATAATTATGATATGCATAATAATAATAGCTTATTTCAGTGAATTTTTAACTTACCTTTCATTTAGAAGGCTCTACGTAGTTTGTATACAACCGGTTCATTACACTCCCCGATAATGACTGAGATCATCCAATCTATTTTTTAATGTATTAACTGACCCTGCCTCAACCACATCCAGTGGCAATGCATTCAAATCATTCACCACTCTCTGACTAAAAAAATGTTTCCTAACATCTAATCTGTATCTGTCTTTAAATAATTTGAAGCTGTGCCCTCTAGTTCTTACAGCTGGTTGAAATTTGAAAAACTTGGTATAGTCTAATTGATCCTTTCTGTTGATTATCTTATAAACGTGTATTAAGTCACCTCGGATTCTCCTCTTTTCTATACACTGGTAGGCCGGTTTTTCTAAGTCTTTCCTCATTACTGTAATTCTGAAATCCCACTATCAGTTTTGTCGCTCTTTTTTGTATTCTTTCCAGCAGGTTTATATCTCCTCTACGATAAGGATTTCACATCTGTACACAGTACTTACTCCAATCTAGGTCTAACTAATGCTTTATACAGTTTGACAATCACTTCCTTACTCTTATATTTAATATTTATTTTTATAATACTAAATATAGCATTTGCCTTATTCACTGCTCCCTGAACTTGCTCACTCACTTTACCTGTATGCTCTATTATACCCTTAGGTCCCTTTCCTTGTCTATCATTCTAATATTGTTCTCGCTCATTATGTAAGTATATTCCATAATTTGATCTATCCATGTGGATGACTGTACATTTATTTACATTAAACTCCATTAAACTTCATAATTTACCACGATAAATCAAATATAAAGTAAATTAATTCATTTTCTTTTATGTTTTTCGTTATCTATGTTTCTCGATCGCTGAAAAATACTTGTCGATGTGGTCGTTATCACTAACAAACAACGTATCACCATAGGATAATGTGGTCGTTATCACTAACAAACAACGTATCACCATAGGACGATGTGGTCGTTGTCACTAATGGGAAAAAAACATGAAAAAAACTTGTAAAAGTTGATTAAGGTTGAGTTCAATCAAAATTTTAAAATGGGTATAGTCAGATACCGCACCGAGACGAGAACACAAACAAAACCTACGTTACGACCAATAGGCCTTCATAAGGGACAACAACACTGAACTAACAAATCAACATATAAGAAAAAATGGTCAACTCATCTGTTTCTGGTAGTAGACGCACTCACTAACAAACTACGTATCACCATAGGTCGATGTGGTCGTTGTCACTAAAAAATAACGTATCACCATAGGACGATGTGGTCGTTGTCACTAACAAATAACGTATCACCATAGAACTCCAACCGGTACCAATGTCTACATCCGGCCAATTTCGTGACGTTACGAACATGGTGGCAGATCCTTTTTATCCAGATGGCCGTGTTTAGAGCCACTATGACGTCACTTTACGTGTCAATCTATTGTCGGGCATGCGTATCACGTAATCTGCCCACCTGTACTTTCTTAGCAGCGCCGTATCTACGACGTATTGAAGCAGATTTGCTGCCTGGTGACGGCGTTGCAGATGTGGTCTCGTAGTGAAAGTGACAGTGTTCTATTCTCCATAGCTCGTTGATTAGCTTAGAGCCGCGCCATGTCCCTTTTTCGTAGGTTCCACATCTGAAATAACCAGGCTGTAGAAGGTGTGAGCTCTCGCTTTGTTGTTTTTCATCTGTTGATGCACGGTCTTTATGCGGTTGAAGCTGACCCACCCCGCTGTTATACATTGTATGCATGTTATATATGGGGATCTTTGAGGCCCTAACTGCGCATAATGATGATCTAATACCTTTCGCTATGAGCTGGTTACTCTTGAAAGAAAATACCTTCCCGATAAAAGTTTTCCTCGGTTGGTGATCGTGTAAAGTCTGTTGTCTTAAATGAATGATGAAATATTTTTTTTTCGTTTGCCTTATTTCTCTAATCCCCCAAGGCGGTGTACGTTGCAATGTGGTTTTTATTTTGCGCCTGTCGGCCCAGTGCATCCGACTTCAGCATGCATTTTATGTAAGGGTCTGTTTTTCCTGCATTTTCTAAGGGTTTGCTTCCCTAGAGTAACGGCCGGTGCTGTGATAGAAATCGAACCCAGCACCTTCGCGTTGTGAACCGTGTCACTTAACCCACGCCGTACCCAAAACAATATAATAAATAATATAATAAGGAAGGGCACAGATTCATTTTTCCAAAAACCTCGACTGGAGGCAGACCAGTGTTATAGGTTCGCCACGTGCTGTCAGGTACGAATAACAAGCATCTGATTCGGTCATCTCATCATTCCTCAAACAGGCATATCAGCGTATCTGTACTGACGACAATTCTTGTATCCCCCCCCCCCCCCCCCCCCTTCTGCGAAGACGAAGTTGTAAACTGATCAAAATGGAGTTGTATGACAATGAGCCACCCCAGATTTGTGAGAAGTTCTTGTCACACGGAAAAGTAAAAGACAACTCCTCAATGAAAACGAGAGCCAACAAATTAAAAGATAATTACCACTCAATGGTCGCATCAATCTATAGTCAGAAAGTCAAGCAAGCCTGAAAGGGACTTCTACTATAGGAGATATTTACACACACAAAAATACAGGGGTGCAAAGTCCGTTGGTTTGTTTAAGGGCTACATGGAATAATTAATTTAGGACAAACAGCAAAGAACGAGGTGACAATGAATACATTTAACTAGATGACAAAGAATACATTTAACAAGTAACAATGAACACATTTAACTAGGTAACAATGAATACATATAACTAGATGACAATGAATACATTTAGCTAGATGACAATGAATACATTTAGCTAGATGACAATGAATACATTTAACTAGATAACAATGAATACAAATAACTTGATAGTAATGAATACATTTAACTAGATCACAATGAATACAATTAACTAGATGACAATAAATACATTTAACTAGAAAACAATTAATACATTTAACCCATGGAGTGTGGTTGGGGTGATGCAGCCAGATCATTTACTACTCGTCAGTGGGTTTCGGTTCCACACATAGGTCTAAAATAACGCATCTTTAAAGACCTGTCCAGCTATGGTAACACTAATAAAAATAATACGTTCACTTTGACGTCTGAGGTCCGTTGCATCGATAGGTTATATCTGGCACCCAATGTTATGGCAATGCTCCAGGCTTCATCCAGTGTGAAGGGGGATGCTGCTTTCGGCTTGAACCATACTGTACGCGGACGGCCTATCTGGGCCTCCATTCGGCCGGGGCAAGTCATTTGAAGATGAGGAACGACATGTGAAGTATCTTTTAGGCTGTGGCGGTCCAGTGTTTCCTAGATAGAGTAGAGGCCTGTTTTAACAGAGACCGTTGCGGGCGTTGATTACTGTAAATGTTTTAGAGCCTCAAAATATGACTGGGACAACGCAAGACATGTAGATGCGGCTTTTGTTTTAAGGATTATCCTGTCGTTACTCCATGCACATCGGACGTCGTGTATAGCTAATCCGATCTGTCTTGACATACCGGGACCACTGCGGTATGCTGTCAGGAGTAATACTCAGTCAGCAAAGCTCATGGGATCATTGGGGCGTGTAAGCTCTCCCACCTCGGCAAAGTAGGCTTACTGTAACAGACCCACTGTTTGCCGTGATCTAACTTAGAACATTCTCACACTCATCCACATCATCATGACCATACTCAGTAAATGACATATCACACAGCAGGTGGCATATTTATTAAATCATACTCATATCATAGAATGAGTAGAGAAATTACAAACACAATATAATACATATCTTAAATTAACATTCTACTAAAACGGGAATTATAAGCATTAGCTATTGATGGAATTCCCAACTAACTAAAAACCCAGTTCTATTGCCTTGCAATTACATCCCACACACATCGCCTTAACTGCGTCTTCAACACACCTTATCAAATACTCTTCCTCACAGAAATCCCCTCAGGCGGGCGATCTCGACATACTCGTTCACAATGTGTCCTTGCTTACAAACACACGTTCAGATTATCTATTAATGCAATACTCACACACCTATTTGAGCGATCCTGTTCTATCACTAAACATTCGTCCAACAGTCTATCAATCGCTCCTCTACCTAAGTCGGTGAGTTAAACATACTATCTACATTCAGTCTCTCTCTCTCTCACTCTCCATACAGCCTCACTCTCTCTCCAGCCTCTCGAGCTAAACTTTGTCTCGAGTTATATATCCTCAAGCAAGGCCAGAGCTTGACCAATCGATCTCAGGTATGGTCATCATCAATCCCAATTGGACCGAAACACTTTGCCCACCTGTCATTCATTCTCTCGCAGCAAGCCCCGCTGCCAATTTCGTCTGTCAATCAATCTCCCCCTACCAAAATCGGAAGGCCAGTGGTCAGTTTCTACCTATCCACACTCCTTAACTCAACTCTGTTCTCCTTTGCTGAGACGGTGAGTGACCTTGACATGCATTCAGGTAGCTTTAAGCTTTAACATGTTCAGGCATCCTAAACTCCCCTTGCTCCAGCGGGAACTGTTACATTACATTTAGAGAGATTTTGCAAGAAAAACAATTAAATATGTAGTAGATTATAAGTAACAGTGCAATCTAGCGTTCCCTTGAAGCGACTTTTAAGTAGGTCAATTGTTTCACAAATGGTTCTGGCGTTCCCTTGAAGCGACTTTTAAGTAGGTCAATTGTTTCACAACTGGTTCTGGCGTTCCCTTGAAGCGACTTTTAAGTACCTCAATTGTTTCACAACTGGTTCTGGCGTATGAAATGACCGAACAAAGTGTTTCCTAGATTGGATGGGTGCCTCTTATAGCAGAGACCTCCACGTTGCAGATGTAGTCATGCCATCAGATGTCCAGGATACTCTGTTGGTTGCGGATGTGAAAGACATCTAGTCTCGATGTGTCATGTTTGAGTGACGTTCAGGTTTCGGTGCCGGAAAACAGGACTAGATCCATTATGGGTTATAGCACTGGCCGCCTGTTGATTTCAATCAACATCGAGTGATTCTCTAACGACAAAGAAACACTTGAAACATGATGTCTGACGTGGTAGAAAAGACACGATAAGTCATGTTTGTAATCAACTACGACTAAAGAGAGTTGTGCATGACGCTAGTAACCACAAAGTATAACAAAATTGCTTGAGAAACCTTCAACCCATGAGCACACTAAATGCTTTTGTTGCAGTCTTCAATAAGAAGGCGAGCTAGAGCGGTAGCCCTATACTCCGGCTGGAGCGAGAAAGGACAGGATGATAATTTTTTGCTAAATATTTGCGCTATCCACTTCTTTAGCGTCTGATTAGTGTTAGTGGCAGATCACCCACTTTTCATGCCTAAGGTACGGGGGGGGGGGGGGGGAGAAGGGGGGAGAGTTCAGCTTCCGCCACGTGAACGCTTCAGTCCACCGAGCTGTAAATAGTCACCTGACCGAATTTTAGGAAAAGGAAGGTAGCGAGAAAGGGAACTGGCCACCCACACCTCACACAAGCTGTGGCTTAGCACAGTGAAGTCTCGGTACTTGAGGCTTAACTTACCACAGATAGAGGAAGACTAACATCTGGTCAGGCGTAACATACTGATCAGAAATTTTAGTCAGGGTTAGACCAAATACACTGGCTAAAACCATTACCTCGGCTTCCTCCTCGCATCCCTCCCTGAAAGCGGGCTGTTTTCATGGCAGCCTGGCTAACGAGGTGAGTGTTCGACGTGATCTCTGTAGTAGTGAGCGACACGCAGATGAATCAAAGCATAGCACAACCGCATGGAGAGCCCTGTCCCACCTTCTTCAGCACGCTCGGGATGTGAGGAAAGCTACTGGAACTCGCCACTTAACGTCCTTTTCAGGGCGCACAAAAGAATAAACCAATTCAATGTGGGCATTTGAAAAAAACAACAGCTCACCCCATACAGAGTGCCCTAGGGTTCCCATCGTACGTAACTGGACATTCCATTTCGGGTTAAGGGGAGGACAGGTGGATATAGTTTCATTTTAAACAAATAAGTAAAGGCTTAGACAAAGAGGAAAGTGTAGAAAAGATGGTTTTTAACATTTTTTTTAAGGTCAAGTTCGGTGTTAGGATTAGGTTCAGTGTTAGGGTTATGGTTTAGATAACATGGTTGTTATTACATCACCTGACAGCATGGATAGTGCCATGCTACTGAAGAAACTGAATGATATTCTCCTATCATGGGACAACGTTGACAGATTCAAGCAATTCATTGCTAACACGGCAGGAATAAACGGATGCACGAGCGGAAATGCTCGCCTATTCTCGCAAAATGTTGACACCCCCAACGGTTAAAAAGTAGACTATTCTATAACGTCACTACTTCAAGTTGGGTGCTAAAATATATATTTCTTTTGTTTGAGGTGAATAAAGACGTATCTACCGTAGTCTATAAAACCTCATCCTCGACGACAGTTTATACTGTAAGACATGATTTTTGTTTACTCGCTTTTACTCAAACAACCATTTGTAATCTGCATCTGTCTGAAGGTCTCAGAACAAAGAGGCCCCTCTTGTCCAACATGTGAAAAGTGTTTACCGTTCGTCAGTTTAAACAGAATGTAGCCGCGAGCTCCAAGAAGGACTTTCATTGGGTGGCGACACACTGTAGTCGGTGGCGTAACTACCACTCAGAGAAGGAAAACAAGCACGACCCCGGGCGACGTTGACGTTTCAAATGAAGGGTTAGTGCCGTCAATGTGATAGGTCTCAACTTTGTATATATTGTTGTTGTTTTTGTTGTTGTTGTTGTTGTTTGCGAATTCCCACAATGAGTAGGTTACTCTTTTGTGCGCCATGAAAAAGTGGCAGGCTGCAGTACCTTTCCTCACATCCCGTGCATGTTAATAAAGGTGGACCAGGATCCTCCAGACGTTTGTGCTATGATTGGCTTCATCTGCATGTCATTCACTACTACGAGGATTACATCGATCCCTTAACAAGTTAGCCAGGTTGCCATGAAAACAGAATGTGTCCAGGAAGGGCTAGTAGGAAGCCGAGGTGAGGGTTTCAGCCAGTATGTTTTGAATGACCCTAACATGTCTGATCAGCATATATTGCTGACCAGACGTTATTTTTCCTTCCCAAATATTGAATGTTTACCTGCAGTCCTTGGTGTAATAATAATAATATATAATTCGCGTATGTGTCTGAGGCCCGTTTCGTTTATAAGTGTACAGAAAGCATTTATAAGTATGGTCAGATACTGCGTTGAGACCACAAACAAGACCAAAACATATTTTACAACCTAAAAGACGGTCTGCGTTAAGAACATCACAACACTTATGCGCTAACAAATCAAAAGGAAGAGATGACTAGATACAATAGAGATATGAAAACCATAGTAACCATAGACGAGTTTACTCGCGATCCAACCATTGAAGAGTTCACTCACGATCCAATCATTGAAGAATTCACTCGCAATCCAACTTTCGACAAGTTCACTCACGATCCAATCATTGAAGAGTTCATTCACGATCCAATCATTGACAAGTTCACTCACGATCCAACCATTGAAGAGTTCACTCGCGATCCAACTTTCGACAAGTTCACTCACGATCCAACCATTGAGGAGTTCATTCGCGATCCAACTTTCGACAAGTTCACTCACGATTCAACCATTGACGAGTTACTCACGATCCAACCATTGATGAATTCACTCATTATCCAACTATTGACAAATTCACTATTTTCCAACCATTGACAAGCTCACTTATTATCCAACCATTGATAAGTTCACTAACCGCCCAACTATTGGCGAATTCACTCACGACCGAACTATTGGTCAGTTCACTCACGACCCAACTATTGGCGAATTCACTCACGATCCAACTATTGGTCAGTTCACTCACGATCCAACCAACGACTATTTCACTCCCGAACCAACTTTTGGCCCCCCATATTGTATTCTCCTAAGTACATTCTCAAACTCATTACTGTGTTCATTTATCTATATTATTTAATCGCCTCTTCCTCTTTGATATCACCTCAAAGTTATCTTGTTATGTTGTCTCTGATGAAGACCTTCAGCTATTAATGCATGTTTTGTTATTGTAAGGGCTACAGAAAACATATGCGATTTATACTTTTCTTGTTTGGGCTTCAGTTAGTCCATATCATGTTCAGTTTGTGGATTGACTAAATAAGTTTACAAGTATCAATTGTATCCAGTTTTCACGAGGACTGGACTGTAGACAATACATCTCATCTATTCAGTTCTCGTGAGGACTGCAGACAGTACATCTCATGTGTACATTTCTTGTGAGAGCGTTAGATAACTAATCTAATGTTAACAATTTTTAATGACAGCTCTATATGCATCCTATCTCAAGTTCACAACTCTAGGTAGGTCTATAGACAAGCCTGTCTCATTTTGACAACGCCATCTAAGTCTACAGACAAGCCTGTCTTATGTTGACAGCTCCATCTCTATAGACAACCCGTCTCTTCTTGTCAACTCATGATCGATAGACAACCTGCCTCTTCATATCAACTCCTGGTCTATAGACAACCTGTCTCATGTTGACAAATCCTGTTCTATAGACATCCTGTCTCTTCATGCCAACTCCTGGTCTATAGACAATCTGTCTCATGTAGACAACTCCTGGTCTATAGACAACATGTCTTTTGTAGACAACTCCTGATCTATAGACAGCCTGTTTCATGTTGACAGCTCCTGATCTATAGACAATCTGTCTCATGTAGACAACTCCTGATCTATAGACAACCTGTCTCATTTAGACAACTCCTGGTCTATAGACAACATGTCTCATGTAGACAACACCTGGTCTAAAACGTGCCTGTCTCATGTTGACAACTCCTGGTCTATAGACAACCTGTCTCATGTAGACAACACCTGGTCTAAGACGTGCCTGTCTCATGTTGACAACTCCTGGTCTATAGACAACCTGTCTCGTGTAGACAACACCTGGTCTAAAACGTGCCTGTCTTATCTACATAGCTCTTGTCAGGACAAACAAAAACGCATATTTCATGTTTACAGTTGTCGCTATGGATCAAAAGATGGACTAATGCCAGTCTGGTAGAGTGTGCCGTCAAGGCAAGAGACATATGATATCGATAGACCACTGCAGCTAACCTTTTGTTGCGGAGACGCCACTTGAATTGATTGATTGATAAATTTCAGCAGCATATCTCCCAGGCCCGAAAATGGTAAATGAACAATCAATAATAGATTAACAATGCAATGTAGTGTGTTACGGTTGTATCTTTTTTATGAAAGCCACGAACTTTCAACTACAGACGAATTATGCTTGTTTATATCATAGACTTAACATCATACTATATCCCATCAATCGTACAATACGAAATAAAGAAAAACGCCATAATACAATCAAGGTTTTCTTAAATCAAGGTAGAATTCATCGAAGTCGTGTGTCAAAAGTAAGTAACATTTCCAACTCTAAATATACCGTACAAGTTACATCATCTGTTGAAAGAGAGACTGATATCTTATACATTTTGACAGAATGCAGTAAATGTTAGACTGCCAACTTTAAATTACCCAATGTGTAGCTACTCCCCTGACACTAGTAACAAGGTCACACTCGCTTGAACGCGTTTTTATTTCCCTGCGCTGCGTTTTCTATTTCGGTTACCGTGGTCACACGTTGTGACAGTGTCCCAACCTGGAGTATGAGGACTCCTTGGAAGTTCACAAAAAGGGTCATATAGATTCTGGTAACCATTATTCCATGTTTATTTGTTTTTCAATGAAAACATAAAGTTCATGAAGGGCAAAAATAAGAAAGATGATAAAAATTGAAAGAAGTTGAAAGAAATAAGAAAGATGATAACTCCATTAATAATAATGTTGATAACCCTTTCACTGTTTGTCTGTTTTTATTTCTTTCTCATATTTTAGACACAACGCCAGATATAATTTTTCTTATGTTCTGTCATTTGCACTATCTAATCGTTTCTCCACAGCATGGCATTGGTCATCCATGTCATCGGTACAACATTTGTCCAGAAGGTTGTGGTAGATCATCTGGCCATTTAGGGCTTGCGTTGCTCCACAGTCGCATGTCTCAACAGCCAAAATATCCTCTTCTCTTCACGTTCTGCCTGCCTCATAAAATACCAGTTTGGAGTCAGTTTAGTGGCTTTCCTGTTCCGTAAGGCAAGGGATGTCCAGGTGTACATTCCCTGCGAAGCTTGGTCCAGGGGATCAGCGTCAGTTCCTTCCATTTTTTGAGGCGTCGCTTTCCAGGACTAGTCTGTCGGGGCTGTAAAAAAACAAACTCGAACGATATTTTTCCAATTGCTGGGGTAGTCGATGGGTTTTGAAGGCTGAGGACTACAGGCCGCTTCGCTACTGCTGTCGCCACGTCGGGTTCTGATTATATTTGTTTATTTCACCTCCAACAGAAAAACAACATGTGCCATACCGGGGATTCGAACAGCTGCCCTCCTTGTCGGAAGGCAGGCCTCAAAACCAATCGGCCACGAGCTCTTCTGTGTTGATTATAAGAAACTTCGTCTAGATTCCAGTCGTCTACTCTGCACCTGGTGTCTAAACATAGGTACCTTGGGAAGTTTGCCCACCTAGTGTCCAAACATAGGTACCTTGGGAAATTTGCCCACCTCGTGTCCAAACATAGGGCACCTTGGGAAGTTTGCCCATCTGGTGTCCAAACATAGGTACCTTGGGAAATTTGATTTGACCACCTGGTGTCGAAACATAGGTACCTTGGGAAATTTGCCCATCTGGTGTCCAAACATAGGTACCTTGGGAAGTTTGCCTGTTATTTTTTTTCAATTTCTGAAGCAATACTCCTGCGTGTCTCATGTGGTACAAAGCGTATTATGTGGTACATACTTGTATGTGATGATCCTCCTAGTAAGCTGTAGTTGAAACAGCATTTGGGCGTCCCTTAGAAACAACTTTTCAGTCGGCCACTACTTTCTGTTTCAAATCGTCATGGGTCATACATTCTTCTATTAATATCAATCCTTTATTATAGACAAAAGAGAGATATTACATGGGGAAAAATACTTAACAAGACCCTCAACCTCCGGTCCTGGTTAGTGCTCGTGGAAATAATCTGTTTCGCAGAAGTCTAGCCAGCTAGATGGGGATCAACAGACACTATAAACCCAATAGTGTTGAACTTATGATGGAGTCTCGCATTGCACTACAGTCAGAAGGACCATCGTCCACTTTCTCAAGTAGTGCTGGAGACGTAGGAAGGCATTGTAATCGAAAATTTAAAAAAACCTAATGAAGAATTTAGTTAACTCAGCAGTTGAAAATTTGAACAACAATAACAACAATAGCAACGCTGGAATGATATCCTTGGTGGAAAGAATAGTAAATACTAAAATTTACAAAAAATGGCGGTAGCAACTTCGTCGTGTAACATCGTTACTATTGAAATTGCAACTGTAAATGTTGGGATACATGTTTCATGTAAAGATATCCCAAGGGCGTGGGAAACAAAAGAAAAAGTAGAAGAAGAAGATTTAGTAGAAGTAGAAGATTCAGTAGAAGTAGAAGATTCAGTAGAAGTAGAAGATTTAGTAGAAGTAGAAGATTTAGTAGAAGAAGAAGATTCAGTAGAAGTAGAAGATTTAGTAGAAGTAGAAGATTCAGTAGAAGTAGAAGATTTAGTAGAAGTAGAAGATTTAGTAGAAGAAGAAGATTTAGTAGAAGAAGAAGATTTAGTAGAAGAAGAAGATTTAGTAGAAGAAGAAGATTTAGTAGAAGAAGAAGATTTAGTAGAAGTAGAAGATTTAGTAAAAGTAGAAGGTTTAGTAGAAGTAGAAGATTTAGTAGAAGAAGAAGATTTAGTAGAAGAAGAAGATTTAGTAGAAGAAGAAGATTTAGTAGAAGTAGAAGATTTAGTAAAAGTAGAAGGTTTAGTAGAAGTAGAAGATTTAGTAGAAGTAGAAGATTTAGTAGAAGAAGAAGATTTAGTAGAAGAAGAAGATTTAGTAGAAGAAGAAGATTTAGTAGAAGAAGAAGATTTAGTAGAAAAAAAAGAAGTAGGATAAAAGAAGAAGAAGAAGATGACAAAAAAGAAGTAAAAGAAGAAAAGGAAGAGGAAGAAACATAGACGAAGAAGAAATTGAAGAAGAGAAAGAAGAATAAGAAGAAATAGAGGAAAAGAAGAAGCGGGCGAAAAAGAATAAGAAGCTGTTATACTTGTATTTATTTCAATAATATTAAACCAGTGACATACACTTCCAGAAATATGTGCGAATGACAGGGTGTGAGAAATGTGTGTAGGATCATGGCGTCTTGTATAGTGATAGATGAGAAGTTTAAGGTAGTGGTGTATGACACGCCGAAATAAAAATTATGACCAACTTCTGCTATTTCTTCTGTGTTATACATTTGCTACTGTGTATCTGCATCTGCTACACACTTTCCTAAAATCGAGGTCATCATGGACAATTTTGTGCGCATCACGTGATTCATGTTGATATCTATGTCTATTTCACCATTAATGTCTCGCATGTTGTCACGGACTAGCTGGTCGATGTGCTGTTTCCAAGTGTCAGCTGCCACTCTTGCTGGTCTCCCACGCAACTGTTCATCGATGATGTTTTGTCTTCTGTTGTAAATCTTTTTACCCATTCATATACTCTACTCTGACTCATCTTTCTCCATTCTAAAAATTCATTTTTCTGAAGATTTCAGACCATTTCACACCCTCTGACCATACAAAAACAAATACGCCTCGTTGTTCTTCCACAGTGCAAGTCGACAGTGGGGCGGCCATGTTAAAGGTTATAATGCGCATGCGATACTGCTCAGTCGTCACAATCGCAACATGGAGTATTGCTGAAAAGACTTTTTGGGTCCTGAAATTAAATTTTTTTGTTGTATTAAGCTTCCTGTTACTTAATTGTCCATCCAATTATATTGTATACCCCTTAAAATTAAGGCGGCGATGATGTGGGGGTTGGTTGGAATGGTAGGGGAGGAGGGGGTGAGCCGAAGGTAAGGGGAAGAGGAAGAGAGATAGAGATACGCGATGAAGGAAATTGTGCGAGTAAATGCAACACTATCCCTGGAATGTTAGTCGCGAAAGAAACATTTATAGATGCAATAACGTCGGTAGTAGTACCAATACAGAGATGCGTACGTCAGGGGGACCGTATCTGGTCGAGCCTTTTATCTGCATGCGTGGAATCGGTCATCAGCCTGTGTGACTGGGATACCTCTGACATCAAAATAAATGGCAGGCTGCTAAATCACATAATACTTGCAATATCATGATGACACATGGATACTCACGACGGAGATGGAGTCCTAACTCACAGTGACCCAAGCCTTCCTCGAGAGACGCATGGTCGGCCTCAAGCTTCATAGCCAGCGCACACAAGTTCTTCACAACTCGGACATACGTAAATTTCCTTGGTAGAAGATACAGTTATTGAAACGTCGCCGGCACTTACTTGGAAGAACGGACGATCGTTGGAGCACAGCGACACCAATATGGTACCCCAGAGACAAGAAACGACCTCTGGGACGTCCACCACCACGTTGGTCCGACTCCCTCACATCCCGTAACAACATTTACGATGCCACAAATGGGCGACTCATCGTAGCCCAAGACAGAGACCGCTGACAGAGAAGTTTGGTCCCGCAACGGTGTAAACGCCGCTGAAGAATAGGTCGTCCAGTAGTCCAGAAATAGCGACCTGGCGCCTGGATTTGTCGTGCCCCAGTGTATCATGTTTAAATTGGAAATCACTCGGATGTTTGGGCAAAACTGGTAATGCTGCGAATTAGCATCTTTTCAATGGGACCCACGATCTTGGAAAGGCTGAGAACCACTACATAATGCTACAACCATAAAATAATACAAACTATATAGTTTGCGTATCACGCTGTTCAGCGCTGGAGTGTAGTAATCGAATTTATGATCCAAAAACTGTACAGTGCCTTTGGCTTGAGACAATTTAGAGGCGTTAGTAGCGTCTGTTACATAACTTTGTAGGGTGTAGGTACAAGTTCCCATCTCAGTACAGATTATTCCACCAATCTAAAGTAACATTTCAATTTACAGCTGTGCGATTTAATCGCGTTGTTGTTCACCTAACGCATCAGTTTTGTTGCGGAAAGAGGAATAAGCGATCTGAAAATCACAAGGTTAGTAAATTGGAATGATATTCTTGGTGGTAAATCACCTGTTTTCAACAGGAGAGCAAGGACAATTTGTGTTTTTGTTTTCTACTTCTTACATTTGTTCTTCTTTTTCTACCTCCTAC
>JAVGWX010000355.1:0-28580 GCA_036924085.1 Ariolimax columbianus | reverse complement strand
ATATTGATGTTGTCGTGGCTCTTTTGTTCTTCACTAATGTCTGTATGCATGTCTGTAGGGACATCAATGTGGTTTGCACTGGCATAATGTTCTATAAGGGCGTTTGCTGCTTTTTTTCCAGTGAGCATGTTGTGGCCCTGCTTGATGGTAATTTGTTCCATAGTTTGTTCCCTTCTTTATCTAAATTGAGGCCTTCTGTTTTGTTTTTCCAACTTTCTCTTGTTATTTGGTTTAGAGTGTATTTGTATTTCGCCGTGATGGCTTTGAGGGCGATATTTGCCTCCATAGATTGTTCTCTCTCTGCCATGTTCCTAGCATTTGAGACTTCGTCTTCCACTTTCTGCAATTCATCATTCCAATAAGGCTTGTAATTTTTCCTTGCCCCTCTTGGGATGGTTTCAGTGGCTGCTTGCATTATTGCTTTGCTTAGGCTTTCAACCATGAATTGGCCATCCAACCTGACAGCACCATGAAGTCTCTAACAGGAAGGGAACTAGTCATCCAACCTGACAAAAAAGAGAGAGTGAGATTATGATGTCTCTAATCGGAGAGGAACTAGTCATCCAACCTGACAAAAAGGTGAGTGAGTATAATGATGTCTCTAATCGGAGGGGAACTAGTCATCCAACCTGACAAAAAGGTGAGTGAGTATAATGATGTCTCTAATCGGAGGGGAACTAGTCATCCAACCTGACAAAAAGGTGAGTGAGTATAATGATGTCTCTAATAGGAGAGGAACTAGTCATCCAACCTGACAAAAAGGTGAGTGAGTATAATGATGTCTCTAATCGGAGGGGAACTAGTCATCCAACCTGACAAAAAGGTGAGTGAGTATAATGATGTCTCTAATCGGAGGGGAACTAGTCATCCAACCTGACAAAAAGGTGAGTGAGTATAATGATGTCTCTAATCGGAGGGGAACTAGTCATCCAACCTGACAAAAAGGTGAGTGAGTTTAATGATGTCTCTAATGGGGGGGGGGGGGGGGGGGGGGGGGGGGGGTGTATGTGTGAGAGAAGAGAGAGAGTAAAATTTGTTATCCCTATAATAAAAAACCAGAATGTTAAGTCACTCTACATTCAAAGCTAGAAGAGAAGAGACTGAGTAGGCAAGTAAGTACAAATAATTAACTCACCTGAGAAATCTTATTTGATTGTTGTTGACGTAGCTAGTATTTCCGTAGTCGACATAGAACACCTGCAAGAAAGATTCAACACCAGACATGACAGATGATCTATAGTTTCCTCATTCATTCTGCAGAACTAATACACTGGCTCATCATCATCAAGTGCTGGCACACGCTGTCAAACTGTCCCAACCACATCTTGATGTTGTCTGTCAATCTGTACCTCTGCCACTCTTTCTTCCAATATAACCTTCACATCACTTTAAGCCCCTGAAAGGGCTTAAGTAGCAGAATGTAGTCCAGAGAACGGAATGCCTTGTGTCGTAATTTACAGCTTCGCTGCGATATTTGCACCTTTTGGTCCAACACATCCGACTTCAGCAAGCATTTTTTGAGTACCGGGCTAGCATTCCCTCTTCGATCCCTTCTCCTCAGCCAGTCTGCCCGGCTGCAGCCTGTTATTCAGGATCACCGCGTGGAGGTGTAGAAGGGTCTTGGCAGCTATGGTTCACTGGCCCTGACGCTAGCAGTCAGCTATGGGTTGCTGACCACTGCAACTCATGCGCTGCTCAGCACCTTGATCCCCAAGTCTTCTGAATACCCACATTTCAAAGGCCTCAATTCGCTTCTCCCTTTTCTTTGTCAGGGTCCAGGTTTCTACTCCATTCAATAAAACTGAATGCACATAGCATTTAATGATTCTCATTTTTAAGTTCTGAGAAATTTGCTTAGACAGAAGTGAATGTCTTATGCTGTTAAATGTATTCTTGGCCTTTGCAATTCTCCGAATGATCTCCCTTTTGTATTTGCCATCAGCTGAAATGAGTTGGCCGGCTATCTCAAATTGCCATAGAGCTGATGTACCCGCTTCAAAAAGTTCTTGCTACAAAATACAAACACTGTCTATCCAAAGTTTATATAAATTTATAAATGTACGTCCTATTGAAAGTTTAGATATTTTTTGCTGTCCATTTCTAACAATATCTATCTACGGATATCTTGGGTCCCTTGCAAACAACTGAGGAGGTGGTTGTTGATTTAACTAGGTCTGGCGAGCTGTTTACTATTTTGTTGTCAATGCCATTATGAAAAATTTGCAGGTGTTTTGTAGCTGGTGAGTAGAGTAGTATAGCGTATTAGTGATTGTTAGGGTGCCAGGCAATAACTTTTCTCTACATATGGCGAGCTTTGGGCAAGCAAGCAGTACAGTCTCATATGGATGGGTATAGTTGTGGGAGTTAGGTTCGTGCACAGGATACGACTTCACTTTGTTCATTCTCAAACTCCCACTTCCAAACCCTTAAATTCCGACCCGCCAAATGACGTGTCGATTAGGCAGCCACGGAATTACATTAAGCCAAATAGCGTGGCTCGCACTCTTTGCAACGTATTAAATGTATTTAATATGGGTTTAATCCAAATCCAGCAAGTATAAACCCACAACAATGCCATTTCAGATTCCATTTCTAGAGCGTGAGTTAACATTATTATCAATTATGTACTACTAAATTAAAAAATAAAAATGTAAACAAAGCTATTTTGTGTACTTTTTTTACTTGAAGAAATGGCGTCCTCCCTCCCCATTCTCGTGGGACACGATTTTCGGCAGTACGTGTCTCACAGATAATTCAACCATGACTTGAAATAGACAGACATGTAGATAAAGAAATATTTAGCATGGACAGTTCTAATTCGGAAGGAAATATTCATAATAAATTGTTATCGGAAAGTGCGTCAGTGATATTTTGTTTCCATGAAATGGGCGTTGTCGCTCGAAATGTACCAACGCCAAGTTTTAAATATTTTTATTTCCTATCCAACATTTTAAACTACTGCAACGTCATTTCCTGTTCCTGTCCTTTTAAGCATTTTACGGCGTGGTTTGGTAAGCTTTTGAGAATTAATTTGGCACATTTTGTTCAATAATCTAACGAAAGTAGCGATTTTTTTCAACTTTTTCTTTCATTTGAAGAAATGGCTTCCTCTACCAATTCTCGTGGCGCACGATTTTCTGCTGTTCAGGCCACTAAGATGATTCAAATCTGGGCTGAAGAAGATACAGATGACATGACTTCTGACACTGACAGTGAAAGTTCTCATTCAGAAGAAGAAGGGGATGTTAGAAATACATCATTGTACAGTGCCACCAGGGATAGTTCGAGTGAGCAAGAGGAGGAGTCTCTCATCCATAGTAGAGGAAAGGGTAAAGGTCCTATGCCTAAGAGAGGACGAGGAGCAAGGTTAAGATCTGTACTTGAAAGGAATCCTGGTCCTAGGCCTAGTACTAGTACCAGCAGTACAGTAGATCCATCTACAGTGTCTCCTGTCCCAATGGCAACTACTAGGGCAGACGCTCAGGTTAGTGATGAACGGCAATGGAGGGAGGTATTTGAGGGCAGCACAGATAATACCTTTCGGTTTATTCCACCTCAGCCAAGAATCCCTGGTGTCAATCCTGACATTATTCCAGAGAATGCATCACCCTTATTTTGCTTTAAAGCTTTATTTACTGATGCCATTATGGAAGACCTTGTCAGGTCAGTAAATGATTATGCGGCCCAACGGTGCCTGGCAATGAAAGAAACAACTGCAGTACGGTCAGTTTTTCTAACATGGTCACCAGTGACTGTGCCTGAGCTACATAAATTCTTTGTTGTCATTACTGTTATCGGCTATTTAAAGAAGCCTAAAATTAGTGACTACTGGGCACATGATGAGACTACAGAAACACCTTGGTTCAGGAAGGTATTCACGAGGGACAGGTTCCAAGCTTTGTACCATACAATGTTTCATGTAAGCAATCCTGATTCGCAGGGCAAAGCCAAAATTGAGCCATTTGTGCAGAGCTTGCTACTTCAATTTCAAAAATCCTATTACCCATTCAAGGAACTTTCTGTGGATGAAAAGGTCATTGGATGATGGAAGGGAAGGTGGGCCCATAAGATGTTCAATGCATCAAAGCCAAAAAAATACCACGTCAAAACCTTTGGCCTCTGCGACAGCAACACTGCTTATGTTGTCAACATATTTATATATTTTGGCAGCAATACATCTTACAATCCAGACCTAGATCCAAGCAGTCAACAAGCCGTCAAAATATTTGACAAGCTTTTAGAACCTTGTGGGAAAGGCCATCACATTTATGCTGACCGTTACTACACCAGCTATCCGCTGCTGCAGTACCTTACCAGTAATGGCCATTACTACACTGGTACGGTCAACATAAACCGCAGAGATTTTCCACAAGCTTTCAAGACAACAAAATTGTCCTTTTTACAAATGAAATGGTTTCTCCATATAGAAAAAACATTTCTCTGCGTGATGTTCAGAGACAAGAAGGCTAAAAAACAATGCTTGCTTGTCTCTAGTGAAGCCTCGGTGACCACCAAACGTTTAACAAGTCGTTCTGGTGTAGTGAAGGATAAACCATCAATGATTGATGACTACAACTACCGCATGAATGGGTGTGATAAGGTTGATCAGTGTGTCGCAACATATGGTACCTTCACTAGAAGAACAAGGAAATGGTGGAAGAAAATTTTCTTTTGGATTTTTGAAGTAGCTCAGCTGAATTCATTTATTTTGCATGCCCTGACGAGGCCTGCAAACACAAAAAAGCAGCCCTATCTACAATTTAAAAAGCAATTAGTTTCTGAGCTTCGCCTTTTTGCAGCTACAGAGACGCCCAGCTTGCAGGTGGAACCTTACATCAGCAGCCATGCAAACAGACACAGTGGAAAAAGACACATTATCAAAAAGTCTACACTGTGTCGTCAATGTATTGTTTGCAGTACTCCAAATGCTAGAGTTAGGACAACATTTTTTTGTCAAGGATGCCCAGACCAGCCATTTCTTCATCCAAATCACTGTTTTGAACAGCATCATTTGAAATAAATGTAAATTAAAATCAGCTGTACATAGATAATTTTTTTTTCCTTAGAGAATTTGTGCCATTTTATTTTTCAATTTACCAAACACTGCTGAATGGTCATAATAATGTTATTTCTGATCCAAGAGTGATGAAACTTCCCAATATTGGGTAAATATGGATATATTATCAAAAGAAAGAATTTTTGTGTGTCAACATTGTGAAGGATTCATTTGAATGAAATGGTAAGTGAAAAAATGTTGACAAATTATTTATTGTTTTTAATTTTTGTTTACACATTACATAATTTTTTGCATGCAACTTCACTGTACAGACATCTTATTGCACTGTTTCTAAAAAGAGCAATCGTTCCTGAACATTTTGATATATAAAACATGATCACACAATAAAAGATAACAGATATATGAATAATTTTGTCACAGCAGTCAGGTGTGAACATTTTTGTAGAAAAATAGGCGTGTAAAATCGTGGTTTTTGGCTGCGTATACTAAGTTTTAAGTAACAGAATGTAGTCCAGAGAACGGAATGCACTGTGTCGTAGTTTACAGCTTGACTGCGATATTTGCACCTTTTGGTCCAACACATCCAACTTCAGCAAGCATTTTTTGAGTACCGGGCTAGCATTCCCTCTTCAATTCCAATCTCCTTAGCCAGTCTGCCCTGTGCTGCAGCCTGTTATCCAGGATCACCGCGTGGAGGTGTAGAAGGGTCTTGGCAGCTTTGGTTCGCTGGCCCTGACGCTAGCAGTCAGCTATGAGTCGCTGACCACTGCAGCTCATGCCGTGCACAAGATATAACTTCTTTATATATTTTTTAATGATGTAAATTCACAACTAGTTCTAGAAATAGTTCTTTTAATTTCACATGCCTTCAGTAAAATGTGCATATTGTGAACAGTATTGCACCACTTCAGGGAAAAACTTATGAACAAAGTTGTTGTTATTGAATACCCACAATGAGTAAGATTACTATTTTTTGTGCGCCCTGAAAAGGACGTTTAGTGGTGGGTTGTTGTAGATTTCCTCACATCCCGAGCATGCTGATGCAGATGGACCGGGATCCTCCAGGCGGTTGTGCAATGCTTGGCTTCATCTGTGTGTCGCTCACTACTACGGGATCATGTCAATCCCTTGCCTCGTTAACCATTAAAACAGCCCGTTTCCAAGGAGAACTACTGGGAAGTCATGGTCATGGTCTTGGCCAGTATATTTTGCCTTACCCTAACTAACATGTCTGATCAGTATGTTTTGCAGTATGACCAGATGTTAGTCTTCCTCCCCTATGATCAGAGTAGTTTTCATTATCAGAACTACTGTCAAACTGAGAGCAAGTCAGTCATAAGAGGGGATTAACAGTGTGTGTTAAACCCTTTCCAACTCTGGGAGAACATAATCAATCAAAGCAATTATAATGTGATGATATCAAAGAATGATCTAATAACTTTACAATATGATAATACAAATTAATCCTTTGAACTCAAGACACCGTATATCGCAGTGTGTGTAAATACCCCCGTCCCTGAGCCGCCGGTGTGACGGGTGGACCATTATTTTAAGGCGTATTTTGGGCTGTACTGCTTGGATTTTGATCATAATATAGTGATGTCTACACAGTACATATATTTCCAGAAATAAAAAATATGGCGGCGCAAATATCGAAGCATGTCTTCACAATGATTTTTTTTCCTTTTCATTATGAAAAAAGGTTTTGAAAATTCAGGAAATGGCCATTCTGAAAGATTAACAAAGGAACAGGATGTTGAAAATCATTTCAAGGATTTTGAAGCTGCCAAATTGGATTTAGATGGTGATTATTCTGAAAAGGATCCGTTGTTATTTGAATGATAACATGTGCGTGACTCGGATTACCATTCGTTCGTTGATTAGGATCAAGCTAGATCTGTTCCTCGAAGAATCAGATTACGGTTCAGTGGGGGGGTATCCCACATAACCTATCAAGTAAATTTGATGAATATATTCCACACTTTACTGGAGTAGGAACATTGGAGATTAGCAAGTCAATCAATTTTAGATAGAATAACTAAATTAGAGCATATAGTTTTGTCATAGTAAATAGCTTTACTCAATTGTCAATATTGTGCATATTGTCTCAGGAGGACAGGGGAATGGGATTTTACCGACTGGGTAGCCAGGATCAGAATACGATCAACCAACTTTATGATAGGACCACAATATGGTCAACCAACTTTATGATAGGACCACAATATGGTCAACCAACTTTATGATAGGACCACAATATGGTCAACCAACTTTATGATAGGACCACAATATGGTCAACCAACTTTATGATAGGACCACAATATGGTCAACCAACTTTATGATAGGACCACAATATGGTCAACCAACTTTATGATAGGACCACAATATGGTCAACCAACTTTATGATAGGACCACAATATGGTCAACCAACTTTATGATAGGACCACAATATGGTCAACCAACTTTATGATAGGACCACAATATGGTCAACCAACTTTATGATAGGACCACAATATGGTCAACGAACTTTATGATAGGACCACAATATGGTCAACCAACTTTATGATAGGACCACAATATGGTCAACCAACTTTATGATAGGACCACAATATGGTCAACCAACTTCATGATAGGATCTGATCAAATCACTTTATAAATTGGACCACAATACAATTAAATCACTTTACAATGAGACCACAATGAGGTCTGTATCGTAATAAGAGTTTATATTCTCTGCAATGGGTGGGTAGTACCAATGTTATGTTTATGCAACTGACCTCAATCCATTGGTCTTTGCTTCCTGTAATTATCGCTCGGTACCAATGGCCATCTTCCAGGTAGAGGGCAGCACACATCAATCCACGATGAGCCAGACTTGGTGTTATGTGATAGGCAGTCTGTAGGTGTTTCGATGTGCTGCAAAACCAAAAAACCACAGAAATAAAACCACAATCATCGCTATTTTCTTTTGTGTACCAGAGCCGATCGACTTGATGGAGCTCTGTCGCAGACGGAAAAGGGGACGCGCTATCTAAAAACACTCCTACCGCTAAAACCTAACCTTATCGATACTGTTATTTCACGGTTATTTATCCTCACCTAATCTGGTCTGCTGCGATCGAACTAAGTTGTGGATTGCCGCTGATGGTGAAGCTCGTAGGTTTTGAACCCAGATATGACGTCCGTGGTCTTGTTCCTCTTGTCGGCGGTAGATCAAAGTGGTCTCGACATGCTCAGGATAGACTGCATCACATATGATCCAAGGGATCACAGTAAAACTGCCTCTAGCTGCGACTGACGACTTACATTCACGTGATCAAGGTGACGTCGACGTGATCAGTGGGACTGCATCAATATGATGACTTGTAATTACGACCACTACATAATATGAGGGTAGTTACCTTGCTTGCTGAGTGTCTATCTCAAGTAATCTCTGAAATCAAATGTTCTCTCTCTGTGGCTCTCTCGTAATGCACTGTGAAATGTTCTCTCTCTGTCTATGAAGTGAAGTTTATTCTCTCCGCCGCCTGCTCTCACTCACCATTTCTCTCGAAAGTACCTCTCTCTGAAGTATTCTCCTGTTATCATCGAAGTCGACTGCTATCCACGGCCTATATCATGTCCTCTCCTCTCAAGTAATTGATCGAAGTGTAATGTTCTCTTTCTGTGTCTATCTCATGTCCTCTCCTCTCAAGTAATTGATCGAAGTGAAATGTTCTCTTTCTGTGTCTATCTCATGTCCTCTCCTCTCAAGTAATTGATCGAAGTGAAATGTTCTCTTTCTGTGTCTATCTCATGTCCTCCCCTCACGTCCCTCGGCCTATCTCTTTCAAATCCTGTCTCAAGTAATCCTCCTCACATCTTTCTGTTGGGCTTTTATATTCGATCTGCCTCTCCAGATCATGTGACTTTCCAAAAAGGTGCACGTTTTTGTCCGTCTGCTTGCCATTATCCTCCATCCTATTTGCGCGGTCTCCAGATGACGCGGGTTGGTCGGTGGCAACAAGTCTACGTGTCTCCAAACACTATCGTTCCAGGTGTTGACACATGGCCCGTAGCTTACGTCAAGTTACGAATGGTTCGTGTTGGTACTCAAATTCCAGCGGGACTGAGTTCAGCTGCACTGACTCAAATCCTATGAAAAAGAAATAAATAAATGGTGTCTAAGCTCCTACCTATTTATTGGTCTAAGCTACTACATATATATTGTCTCTACAGCTAAGATCTGTTACAATTGTTTTGACTCAAAGAGGAGTATAGGGCCAGCATGGAAGATGGCTTGTAAGAAGCGACATATCATTTATGTGCTCTTAGCTTACATGATGAAGTTCCCAGCCCTGGGCAGAAGCATATTAAAAAAGGAAAGATCCCATTAACATGCCAGTGCGGCATATTGCGGATATGGTGTTAGGCCCTATTTTTCTTGACCAACGGAATACTAGGGGTGATATGGTCAACATCACACAACCACCTTTACTTTCCCAGATTAGTCTGGAAACAAATATTTTTGGCTGGGTTCGACCCCAAGAGCTGTTTTGTGATCAGAAAAATCCTGCTGGGGACAGAACCCCAATCATTCGGCTGGAAATCCAGTGCCCTAACCACTGACCTACATTGACTCGGCATGTGGCTGAAGATGAATCATGGTGCCACCACTTTGAGCAGTGCAGCAAAACAGTGAGCATGCAGTAGAAACATTCAGAATCACCAAAACATAAAAATCAAGTCACAGATTTCCATGACCACATTTTTTTTTACCATAAAGGGATTTAGTTGACGGAAATTAAAGAGCCTGGCATGAACATCAATGCTACAAAGACACACTAGACAAGCTGCGAGGACGGCGTGGGCTAGTGATTAACGACACGGCTCACAATCCGCTACCTAATCACAGCACCGGCCGTTACCCCGGAGAAGCAAACCTTTGGAAAATGCAGAAGAAAGCAGACCCTTAAATAAAATGCATGCTAAGTTGGATACACTTGGTCAAACAGGCACAAAATAAATACATAGTGCAACGCACACCACTTTGGGAAATGGAGAAATAAGGTGAACGCAAAAAAAAAAAAAGGACGAGCTGCATAAGGCCATCAAGAATAGACAACCCAGCGTGATTTCACGTAGCATGATTCTGTTGCATGACAATGCTCATCCGCATGTAGCGAACATTGTGCAGGAAGCATGAGCACAGAAAAGGTGACAAGTTATGTCACACCCAGTCCACAGCCTTGATCTGTCACCATGTGACTTTCATTTGTTCGGACCAATAAAAGAAGCTCTGAAGGGACTACTCCACTCTGATGCAGACGGCATGGCAAATGGTTCAAAGATCAACCAAAGTCCTTTTTTGCAGACAGTATTTGCCGTCTCCACCAAGCAATGGGATGCATGTCTGAATGCCTACGACAACTTCTTCTAACGACCCCTGGTGTATGCTTGCTTCCTAACAATTGCTTTGTTTAATTCTGCCAAGGGTTCTTTTATGTTCACAGCATGTAGATGAGATTTCCGAGTTTTTCTACAATCTTCAATATGACCACACACTGCGCACGCACGCACACACCCGCCCCCCCCCCCCCCCCCCCAATTATATAATATACCTCTCACAAGCACACACGCATCCCCACAGACAAATCAACGAATGAATAACTGTTATTTCTGTGGATCAGAAAAAGAACTCACTAGACATTCTCCATTTCATCCATTAAGTCCTCCAATGCAAGCGTATTCTGTCGTCCCCTAAGTTGAATCCAGAAGAGGCCGGGACTGATAATATTTGAAACATACAGCTCCAGGTATTTTGGCTGGTCACCAAAATCTGGTAAGTCTTGTTGCTGGTAGAAGCATCCTGGACCCACGGCATCATTGGGTAAGTGGAGAAGAGGATTGTCAATCTGGGTGGAAATGTTTGAATGTTATCACAAAATAGAAATTGTTGGATCGGACAAGAAATGGTTTAAATGAAAACAATTAAATAATAATTGCGATTGAATGGTTGTCACAGATGATTTTGTTCATCTTTGTACACTGTCAGACATCAACTTGAATATATCTAAAGAAAGCAGTGGTCAATTGAAGGTTACTAGTAACTCCACAGAGTGTCACCTTCGTACATTTTCTTACATCAACGAATATAGGTTTGTTCAAAATGTATCAGACCCTTGGCTGGGAGAAACACTATTACTCAGAAGGTCTGAAACAATAATCGCCTTCAAAAGTACTCTCCTTGGGACTACATACACTTATCCTAGAGGCCCCGCCATTGTTAGAAGCATTTCAGGAATGCTTCTTTCAGAATAGAGAAGTACAGCTGGGTCATAGCGTTCCACATAATGTCTTCTTGTGGCTCAAATCAGGTCCCTTTGAGTAGCAAGGAGCCATTTAGAAAGAATAGAGCTGCCAAAGACGGATGTGTCGAACCGAAAGGTGCAAATATCGCAGTCAAACTTTAAACTAGCGACACAATGCATTCTGTTCTCCAGACTACATGATGCTACTTGCAAAGCCCTGTTCAGGGCTTTTTAACGAGAGATTGAGAATGAACACAGAAGGATGAGAAGAAAGAATAGGGAGCCTGATGAACAAGAGGAATGTTGTGTTTAGCAAGAAAGTCTAAATCAGATGCAAAGAATGAGCAGACGCATTGTCGCCGAAAGACTTTTGGATTTTTCCAAGGGTTCCTCTTGGGTATCAAGCTTTTGGCAAAATTTGATGCAATACTGTTACTTAAATCGGTTCATCATTTCGCAGCAAATGAAAATCAAACAAGCATTTCCTACACTCACTCAGTGACAGACACTCAACTGACAACCAGCGATTGACGCTCTCCCCGCTGGAGGACACCGGCTTCATTTGTTTCCGCAGAAAAAATTAAGGTCTGATACATTTTGAACAGACCTTGTATATGAAGAAAGCAGTGGCCAGTCTGTGGTTATTGGTATTTCAATAGTGCTCACCTAACTTTAAATTCTTCTCAAGACTAACTGGCATTCAGTCTTCCTCAAGGCTAGCTTACATTCAGCCCTCCTCAAGGCTACCTAACATTCAGCCCTCCTCAAGGCTACCTAACATTCAGCCCTCCTCAAGGCTACCTAACATTCAGCCCTCCTCAAGGCTACCTAACATTCAGCCCTCCTCAAGGCTACCTAACATTCAGTCCTCCTCAATGTTAGCTGACATTCAGCAATCCTCGAGTCTATCTGGCATTCAGTCCTCCTAACATTCAGCCCTCCTCAAGGCTACCTAACATTCAGCCCTCCTCAATGTTACCTGACATTCAGTCCTCCTCAAGACTACCTGACATTCAGCCCTCCTCAAGGCTACCTAACCTTCAGCCCTCCTCAATGTTACCTAACATTCAACCCTCCTCAATGTTACCTAACATTCAGCCCTCCTCAAGGCTACCTAACATTCAGCCCTCCTCAATGTTACCTGACATTCAGCCATACTCAAGGCCACCTGACATTCAGCCCTCCTCAAGACAGTCCCTGACTTATGTAGATGGATAGTTCCACAGACAGATCCTGGCTTATGTAGATGGATAGTTCTACAGACAGATCCTGGCTTATATAGATGGATAGTCTCACAGACAAATCCTGGCTTACGTAGATGGATAGTTTCACAGACAGATCCTGGTTTATATAGATGGATTATTCCACAGACAGTTCTTGACTTATGTAGATGGATAGTGCTACAGACAGCCCCCCGACTTATGTAGATAGATAGTACCAAGATAGTCCTTGATTTATGTAGATAGATCATTTCATAGAATGATACATAAAATCAAACCTGTGTATGTTGAATCATACCCTACACTATTATCACACTCAATAACAAATCTAGCTATACTCAAGAATACACATTACTGCCATATCTTCTTCTCCTCCTCTGGTCTTCATCCTGAAAACAATGTTGTGTCCTAGTTTATAGCAAAGCTGCTATATCTGTGCCTTTTGCCCCAACAGATTTGGTTTCAGCTAGCTTTTTTGGGTACCAGGTTTGCCGTCCTACTGCAATCCCTATATCTTAGTCAGACTACATTTGTGCAGTCTGTCAGCTCAGTCACTGTTCCCTGTGCTGTCAGTTCATTCACTGTTCCCTGTACTGTCAGCTCATTCTCTGTTCCCTGTGCTGTCAGCTCATTCACTGTGCTGTCAGCTCATTCACTGTGCTGTCAGCTCATTTACTGTTCCCTGTGCTGTCAGTTCATTCACTGTTCCCTGTGCTGTCAGCTCATTCACTGTGCCCTGTGCTGTCAGTTCATTCACTGTTCCCTGTGCTGTCAGCTCATTCTCTGTTCCCTGTGCTGTCAGCTCATTCACTGTTCCCTGTGCTGTCAGCTCATTCACTGTGCTGTCAGCTCATTTACTGTTCCCTGTGCTGTCAGTTCATTCACTGTTCCCTGTGCTGTCAGCTCATTCACTGTGCCCTGTGCTGTCAGTTCATTCACTGTTCCCTGTGCTGTCAGCTCATTCACTGTGCTGTCAGCTCATTTACTGTTCCCTGTGCTGTCAGTTCATTCACTGTTCCCTGTGCTGTCAGCTCATTCACTGTGCCCTGTGCTGTCAGTTCATTCACTGTTCCCTGTGCTGTCAGCTCAGTCACTGTTCCCTGTGCTGTCAGCTCATTCACTGTTCCCTGTGCTGTCAGCTCATTCTCTGTTCCCTGTGCTGTCAGCTCATTCACTGTTCCCTGTGCTGTCAGCTCATTCACTGTTCCCTGTGCTGTTAGCTCATTCTCTGTTCACTGTGCTGTCAGCTCATTCTCTGTGCCCTGTGCTGTCAGCTCATTCACTGTGCCCTGTGCTGTCAGCTCATTCACTGTGCCCTGTGCTTTCAGCTCATTCACTGTGCCCTGTGCTGTCAGCTCATTCACTGTTCCCTGTGCTGTCAGCTCATTCACTGTGCTGTCAGCTCATTTACTGTGACCTGTGCTGTTAGCTCATTCACTGTGCCCTGTGCTATCAGCTCATTTACTGTGCCCTGTGCTGTCAGCTTATTCACTGTGCTGTTAGCTCATTCACTGTTCCCTGTGCTGTCAGCTCATTCACTGTGCCATGTGCTGTCAGCTCATTCACTGTTCCCTGTGCTGTCAGCTCATTCACTGTGCTGTCAGCTCATTCTCTGTGCCCTGTGCTGTTAGCTCATTCACTGTGCCCTGTGCTGTCAGCTTATTCACTGTGCCCTGTGCTGTTAGCTCATTCACTGTGCTCTGTGCTATCAGCTCATTCACTGTGCCCTGTGCTGTCAGCTTATTCACTGTGTCCTGTGCTGTCAGCTTATTCACTGTGCTGTCAGCTCATTCACTGTGCCCTGTGCTTGATCCGAACCAAAGAATGTAGGATCAACATAAGATAGGGTCTGTGTATATCTACAAAATATTTTTATCACGTCTTACCTGATCTGTAGTTGGTAATGTGGGCCAGTACTGTTCATGGAGTTTGTGGAACCTTCGAGGCCCACCAGTAACCTTTGAGCACACCACAGGCTTGTCTGTTGTAAATTAAAGTGAAACACTGTCTGTATTGTCACACAGGAGTATATCATGGACAATCAATAAACAAATGAGGAGAGGAACATAGGCCAGTGCGATGTGGTCATGCAGAAGAATGTCATAGACTGCTAGATAGACTAATGAAAATGTGTTGAGAGGTGGCAATGCACTACAGAAGCCTATATTCTGTTAAGAATCTACATCATTACACTCTCGACAAACACAAAGGTGCTTCTCTTCCTCAGCAAACAGTGAAGAGTGTAGATAGATATTGATGGTGTCAGTAGCCCATTGGTTGTACATACTCCTACTCAGCCCTCTCGTATGCTGCACCTTTTCAACCCATGATTTATTTTTAAATTCTGCAGTTTGTCAGTTTATCGATTGCAGTGTCAACATACTAAAATCGGTCACTGATAAGACCTATGAATGTCACCTCTATTCATATCATCCTAGAGATGACCTTTGATAGACCTCAGAATGTCACCTCTATTCATATCATCCTAGAGATGACCTTTGATAGAACTCAGACCACCTCGTCGTTGGTTACCGGACAGCAGATGGCGTACATCAATGTGTGCCATCAAATGAGACTGTAAAGAGTTAAATGATGACTGGTCAATCTGATGGTCTGGTGTCTTATTTTCATTCCAAAGGAATAGAAAAGCCTCTTACCTGCCGCATCAAGGGATATTAAAACAATGTCCGCCATGGCATGAAGCAACTGCTTGAGATCAGTGGCACCAGATTTGACTGGATCCAGACACTGGCCTGTTAATTCCTGCAACAAAATATATTAGTGGTTGAGTATTCAATCACATCACGTCTTTCAGCTTATCGCTTCGTACGAAGTAAACTACTAGCATCCTTACAGGAAGTCTGGATTGGAGCGCCTGCAGTCATTCACTGTTTAGCTTCAACGTGAAGAACAGATCACAACTGCAGCTGGCCCCTTTACAGGAAGCCTGTATCTAAACACTTGCAGTGGCAGTTTAAATTGCAATGGTTTTACATGATAACGTTGCTAGCCCAATGAACAACCTTCTTTAGTCATCTTTTGTTCCTTGGTTGTCCGTAGACTTGTTGATTGTCCATAATAAGTAGGATTACTCTTTTGTGCACCCTAAAAATAGCATTAAATGGTGGGTTGTCGTAGCTTTCCTCACATCCCGAGCATGCTGATGAAGGTGGACCTGGGTCCTCCAGGCAGTTGTTCTATGCTTTACTACATCTTGCGTGTCGCTCACTACTACAGGGATCATGTCGATGCCTCACCTCATTAGCCAGGCTGCCATGAAAGCAGCCCGTTTCCAGGGAAGGCTACGAGGAAACCGAGGTGAAGGTCTTAGCCAGTATATTTTGCCAGACCCTGACTAACATGCCTGATCAGTATGTTGTGCCTGACCCTGACTAACATGCCTGATCAGTATGTTGTGCCTGACCCTGACTAACATGCCTGATCAGTATGTTGTGCCTGACCCTGACTAACATGCCTGATCAGTATGTTGTGTCTGACCCTGACTAACATGCCTGATCAGTATGTTGTGCCTGACCCTGACTAACATGCCTGATCAGTATGTTGTGCCTGAACAGATGTTAGTCTTTCTCCTCCATTTGTAGTCTTAAAGAAAAATAAGTCCACAACCTCACCGTAAAAACCTTCTCAAAGTTCTCCAAAGGCACCTCATCGTTATGTACACCCAGAACTTGAACAATCGCCTCCCTCGTAGATTCATCAACATGGATATTAGGAGGTTGACTCTTAGCGACTGCCAATTTTGCAGTGGCTTCCAACGGCAAGTCTACATGTCGAATAGAAGAAAGGAAATTTGTAAAAGATAACTATGAATATTATAACCTGACTTGACTTAATCACTTCTACCATGGGGTTTAAAGGTCTTTTACCATGGGGTTTAGAGGTATTTTACCATGGAATTTAAAGGTCTTTTACCATGTGGTTTAGAGGTCTTTACCGTGGGGTTTAAAGGTCTTTTATCATGGGGTTTAAAGATCTTTTATCATGGGGTTTGAAGGTCTTTTATCGTGGGGTTTAAAGGTCTTCTTTTATGTTTCTTGTGGTTTATAGTTTCCACGGTATGAGGTGGAAGGCACCATGTTTAACATACTCCTCAATCTTATTAAATTCTACACTTGGATTTTTATTCATATTTTCAAAGTTGATGACTAAATAGAAAGCTATCAATGTATGTATTGTTTAATAATACAAATATAAAATTGTTTGTGGAAGTCTCTTATACAAAAGAAATGGTGAATCTGAGACCAGTAAATAAGCTATTTTAGTGACAAGAACAATATCAAAGACAAGTATATTATAAGTGCTAGGAAAATACATCAACTAGTCAAAAGAAAAGTGAAGTAACAGTCATCTAGATTTGAATCATACGTCACGGGTGTAACTGAATGACACGAGAAGCTTCGTTAATAAGGACATTTTTTTTTTTTTAGGTGTATAGTTAGATTAATACCATATCTCGTCGCATTGTTTGCAGCAATGCACATTCGTCACATGGGGGCCAGTGATTTGAATCCGGATCACCTATCATTTTACTTTCTTTTCTGTTGTCCAATGTTTATGTTGTCTGGTGTATATGTTTTCTGTGGTCCTGTGTTTATGTTTTCTGGTGTGTATGATTTCTGTTGTCTGGTGTATATACTTTCTGTTGTCCAGTGTTTATATTTTCTGGTGTGTATGTTTTCTGTTGTCTAATGTATTTGTTTTCTGATGTGTATACTTTCTGTAGTATGGCGTATATACTTTGTTGTCCTGTGTTTATGTTTTCTGTTGTATATACTTTCTGTTGTCCTGTGTTTATGTTTTCTGTTGTCCTGTGTTTATGTTTTCTAGTGTTTATACTTTCTGTTGTCCAGTGTGTATGTTTTCTGAAGTCTGGGGTATATACTTTCTGTTGTCCTGTGTTTATGTTTACTGTTGTCTGGAGTATATACTTTCTGTTGTCCTGTGTTTATGTTTTCTGTTGTCTGCGTCCACATGACACACGCTGAGAGTGGGTGTGTTAGGAACAAAAAAGTTCATTTATTAGTCCTACGGGGACTATGTGACTGGAAGGAAACATGGTATGCAACTAATAGTACCACATCCAGACAGCAGACCTTGACCAACAGATGTCTCTGCTGCATACCTTATGTTAGATGGTCTAAAGTAATAACAAGCACAGATCTGTGGTCTAGAACATACAAACTAATACTACTTTAAATAAGGGGCAGAAAATGGAAATTGATAGGACGCACGGGGACGGCGTGGGCTAGTGGTTAAATGATACGGCTCAGAACCCAAAGGTGCTGGGTTTGATCCCCATCACAGCACCAGCCGTTACCACAGGGAAGCAAACCCTTAAAAAATGCAGGAGGAAGCATACCCTTACGTAAAATGCATGCTGAAATAAGTTGCACTGAGCCGACAGGCGCAAAATAGAAACCATAGTGCCACGTACACCGCCTTCGGGAATGGAGAAATAAGGCGACCGCACACACACAAAAAAAGAAAAAAAAGATAGGACACACCATCAGAAAAGGGGCTTGAAATACTTTGTCTTTCTTTTTGGCGTGCGTACTGATAAGGGTGTTGTGTTGTAGTTTACAGCGTGGCTATTTTAATATCTGCGACTTTCGGAACGACACATACGGCTGCAACACAGCATTTTTGGTACTGGGTTTACCTTTCTGCTTTGCTACCTATTCTCATAGTTAGACTACATGGGTGCAGCCTGTTTCCAGGGCAGCACTTGGAGGCAGAATAGGGTCTCGGTCTGCTATCTTTTGCTGGTCCTGGTGCAAGCACTTGCTATGAGTGGCAGTCAGTTTATACACTGCTGCATCTTGGGCCCCCTCAGAAATATTACCCCAAATATGTGCTGATTGTAACCCACAGGGAAACACACAAGTAGGGAGGCCAATGGGTACATAGCAAAGAACATAGCAACAGGTGGAAAGCATCTGTTGTGGCCCTATGTTCCAAAGGACACTACATAGATGATGCTTAATGGCAAAATGCAGCTCGGCTTACATATTACTTTAACCTTCACTACATATCCATCACTTTAAAGCGAGGGAAAAAACGTAAGTTGCATTACGAAAGTCTCCGCAAAGCGACGGACGTTCTATTCATATATAATCAAACAGGTTACATTGAAATTATCTGAACATACGGCTCATTTCATTGTAGAGAGTTCAACTTCCGTCTTATCCAGTTTAAAACAATGGTGATTTTGACATTTATTTTAGACTTTTGGAAATGATTTCTTATGTTTTTTTACTTGGATTTGAAGACTCACCCATTATTGAGAACGGGGAAGTTAAGTTTTTGCAACTGTTTTCTCTGAGGTTGATCTGTTTATAAATTGTTTATGTAGATACAATAATTACGTTTATAGTGGAAATTGACAGATATGGCCATTTGTAAACATTGATAATCAGTTTTCGATGTGAAATTAAAACATTTTTTTTCAAGCAGGGATGCTGAAAACAGGTGAGCCTATATGTTTGTGCTATTTCTAAACACTATAGCCTTCTTTTATCTCAGAAACTAACACACACAACAAAAACAATAACACCAACAAGTTCATTACTCATTTCTGTTTCTATACACAAACAAATCTAATATATACAACAACAAACAAAAAAGATACAGGCTATCAAAGTCAACAACCTATGAAAACTTGGCGTGCTGAAAAATAATGTAGAAGATATTGCATAATTTTTTTACGTAAAGTGGCCAAGGTTAAAATAAAAAAGCGAATGATGAAGAAGAAAGTAGAGACTACTCAAGCTTAGTAGCTAACCTGCAGTCGTCTTCTGCATGTTGATAGGTAGAAGATGCCAGTCTCCCTGTGGGTCTGGTCTATGTACTTTAATAATATGAGGCAGATCAGATGCAAACTCAACCACACTGTTGTGCCCGTATAATTTAAACAGCAACTCTTGCTTGAATTTGTCCTGAAGAAGGTGTATTTATCAATAAATCAAAAGCTGTCAATGGGGACGGCGTGGCCTAGTGGATAAGTGGCACGGCTCACAATCCGAAGGTGCTGGGTTCGATCCCCATCACAGCACCGGCCGTTACCCCGGGGAAGCAAACCCTTAGAAAATGCAGGAGGAAGCAGATCCTTACATAAAATGCATGCTGAAGTCGGATGCATTGGGCCGACAGGCGCAAAATAAAAACCACAGTGCAACGCACAACGCCTTGGGGATTAGAGAAATAAGGCGAACGCAAAAAAAAAAAAAAAAAAAAAAGCCGTCATCTCCCTGTGGAGATACATTGCTACAAGAAGTAGTGGCAGCAGGGTCAATTAATGCATTTGGCTTGGCTTGGTTCGTTCTCAATCTCCCACTACCAAGCCCTGAAAGGGCTTAAAGTAGCAGAATTTAGTCCAGAGAACGGAATGCATTGTCGTAGTTTACAGCTTGACTGCGATATTTGCACCTTTTGGTGCAACACATCCGACTTCAGCAAGCATTTTTTAAATACCGGGTTAGCATTCGCTCTTCGATCCCTTCTGCTTAGCCAGTCTGCCCTGCTGCAGCCTGTTATCCAGGATCACCGCGTGGAGTTGTAGAAGGGTCTTGGCAGCTCTGGTTCGCTGGCCCTGATGCTAGCAGTCAGGTATGGATCGCTGACCACTGCAGCTCATGCGCTGCTCAGCGTCTTGATCCCAATTAATGCATTTAAGAATAGATTGGATGCGCATAGTTTTTTCCAGATCAAGTGAATATAAACAAAACCGGTTGTATACAGACTCTGCAGAGTCTTCTAAACCCCTTTAAAGTTGTTAGGTTAACAGGTTTTTATCATATTCTTCACAGCAGTTGACAACCTACCAGAAATTCTGTGCAGAGTTTGCTACTCACCGTTACCGGGTTAGATCTACATTACTGACATATTCTAGTTGACCCAGCTGTAATTGGGAATCCAGCTTATTACCGTTAACTTAACGTTAAATAAGGAAACGAGACGGGGAACTGGCCACTCAACCTCATAAACAGTTACGACCTAGCATGAAGAAACGTTTTAACGCTTCATCTCTGATAGCAGTGTCTGCTATGGAACTACATTTACACTCTTCTTTCTTTTTTCCCTACTTTATGGGGGAGGGGGGGGGCCCTTATTTCTTTAATTTCCAAGGCAGTGTGCTGTGGTTTTTATTTTGCGTCTGTTGGCCCAGTGCATCTGACTTCAGCATACATTTTATGTAAGGGTCTGCTTCCTCCTGCATTTTCTTAGGGTTTGCTTTACCGGGGTAACAGCTGGCACTGTGATAAGGATCGAACCCAGCACCTTCGGATTGTGAGTCGTGCCACTTAACCACTAGCCACGCCGTTTTCTACATTCTACTAATAATCTATTGTTAAGAATCGGCGCCACTGTACTACAAGCAAACCTGTAGGTGATGTCTGCCCGAGCAATTGTTGAATAGTGTGGATACTGATGATTCCAGTAGTTCACTGGTTGTACACACTTCTGCCCCCTCATCTCATGCACCCCTCTCTGCTCAACCCATGAATTATTTAAAAATTCCGCAATCTTCTTCTTTGATGTTTGTCCTGAAAAGGACGTTGTGTTGTAGTTTACAGCGAGACAGTCATATCTGTGTCTTTCTGATCGAAACATCCGTTTTAAGCTGACTTTTTGGGGTACCGGGTTTGTCTTCCCACTGCAATCCCTGTACTCTTAGCCAGACTACACTCGTCCAGAGCCACCACTTGAAGGCAGAATAGAGTCTTTGTCAGTCGTGGCTCACTGACCTTGATGCAAGCACCCAGTTATGAGTGACCGACTGCTGTCTGTTCATTCATTGCTGTATCTTTGACCCCATTCTGCAGTCTGTGAACGATCAGCTCATTGACTTCTGCTGCAATAACAAAAATACTATCAATCAAAACCTATTCTTTAGCTTGTGTAGCATACATCAACATCAAATACATGCCA
The DNA here is from genome assembly GCA_036924085.1 of Ariolimax columbianus. Classification (NCBI taxonomy): domain Eukaryota; kingdom Metazoa; phylum Mollusca; class Gastropoda; order Stylommatophora; family Arionidae; genus Ariolimax; species Ariolimax columbianus. The sequence goes on along the minus strand of JAVGWX010000355.1, from coordinate 7,107 downwards.
GGTACTCCTATCCTCAACTCTTCACATGGCAAGGACACGAGCTGGAATACTCCACAGCCCCTAAATACCTGGGTGTCAAACTAGGCCGCACACTGTCCTTAGAGGTACATTGCCAAGTAACCAAACAGAAAGTCTGTAGCACGTCATCCGCAGACTTTCCAGCACAACATGGGGAGCACAGTCATCTATTCTCCGGACATTGCCACTTGTACTGTGTTTTTATGCAGCACCAGTACAGTTCCCACATGCCGAGCATGTCAATACTTCCATCAACGAGATAGCCCAGATTGTGACCGGGAGCCTAAAACTGACGCCTATTGAAAAACTGGAGCAAAAGAAGTGTTGCAACAGAAGTTGAGAGAGACAAACAGATCAACAATCCCAGATATCTAATGTATGGACACCAAATAGATCAACAATCCCAGATATCTAATGTATGGACACCAAACAGATCAACAATCCAAGATATCTAATGTATGGACACCAAACAGATCAACAATCCAAGATATCTAATGTATGGACACCAAACAGATCAACAATCCCAGATATCTAATGTATGGACACCAAACAGATCAACAATCCAAGATATCTAATGTATGGACACCAAACAGATCAACAATCCAAGATATCTAATGTATGGACACCAAACAGATCAACAATCCAAGATATCTAATGTATGGACACCAAACAGATCAACAATCCAAGATATCTAATGTATGGACACCAAACAGATCAACAATCCAAGATATCTAATGTATGGACACCAAACAGATCAACAATCCAAGATATCTAATGTATGGACACCAAACAGATCAACAATCCCAGATATCTAATGTATGGACACCAAACAGATCAACAATCCAAGATATCTAATGTATGGACACCAAACAGATCAACAATCCAAGATATCTAATGTATGGACACCAAACAGATCAACAATCCCAGATATCTAATGTATGGACACCAAACAGATCAACAATCCAAGATATCTAATGTATGGACACCAAACAGATCAACAATCCCAGATATCTAATGTATGGACACCAAACAGATCAACAATCCCAGATATCTAATGTATGGACACCAAACAGATCAACAATCCCAGATATCTAATGTATGGACACCAAACAGATCAACAATCCCAGATATCTAATGTATGGACACCAAACAGATCAACAATCCAAGATATCTAATGTATGGACACCAAACAGATCAACAATCCCAGATATCTAATGTATGGACACCAAACAGATCAACAATCCAAGATATCTAATGTATGGACACCAAACAGATCAACAATCCAAGATATCTAATGTATGGACACCAAACAGATCAACAATCCCAGATATCTAATGTATGGACACCAAACAGATCAACAATCCCAGATATCTAATGTATGGACACCAAACAGATCAACAATCCCAGATATCTAATGTATGGACACCAAACAGATCAACAATCCCAGATATCTAATGTATGGACACCAAACAGATCAACAATCCAAGATATCTAATGTATGGACACCAAACAGATCAACAATCCAAGATATCTAATGTATGGACACCAAACAGATCAACAATCCCAGATATCTAATGTATGGACACCAAACAGATCAACAATCCAAGATATCTAATGTATGGACACCAAACAGATCAACAATCCAAGATATCTAATGTATGGACACCAAACAGATCAACAATCCCAGATATCTAATTTATGGACACCAAACAGATCAACAATCCAAGATATCTAATGTATGGACACCAAACAGATCAACAATCCAAGATATCTAATGTATGGACACCAAACAGATCAACAATCCCAGATATCTAATGTATGGACACCAAACAGATCAACAATCCAAGATATCTAATGTATGGACACCAAACAGATCAACAATCCAAGATATCTAATGTATGGACACCAAACAGATCAACAATCCAAGATATCTAATGTATGGACACCAAACAGATCAACAATCCAAGATATCTAATGTATGGACACCAAACAGATCAACAATCCCAGATATCTAATGTATGGACACCAAACAGATCAACAATCCCAGATATCTAATGTATGGACACCAAACAGATCAACAATCCCAGATATCTAATGTATGGACACCAAACAGATCAACAATCCAAGATATCTAATGTATGGACACCAAACAGATCAACAATCCAAGATATCTAATGTATGGACACCAAACAGATCAACAATCCCAGATATCTAATGTATGGACACCAAACAGATCAACAATCCCAGATATCTAATGTATGGACACCAAACAGATCAACAATCCAAGATATCTAATGTATGGACACCAAACAGATCAACAATCCAAGATATCTAATGTATGGACACCAAACAGATCAACAATCCAAGATATCTAATGTATGGACACCAAACAGATCAACAATCCCAGATATCTAATGTATGGACACCAAACAGATCAACAATCCAAGATATCTAATGTATGGACACCAAACAGATCAACAATCCCAGATATCTAATGTATGGACACCAAACAGATCAACAATCCCAGATATCTAATGTATGGACACCAAACAGATCAACAATCCCAGATATCTAATGTATGGACACCAAACAGATCAACAATCCCAGATATCTAATGTATGGACACCAAACAGATCAACAATCCCAGATATCTAATGTATGGACACCAAACAGATCAACAATCCAAGCTATCTAATGTATGGACACCAAACAGATCAACAATCCCAGATATCTAATGTATGGACACCAAACAGATCAACAATCCAAGATATCTAATGTATGGACACCAAACAGATCAACAATCCAAGATATCTAATGTATGGACACCAAACAGATCAACAATCCAAGATATCTAATGTATGGACACCAAACAGATCAACAATCCCAGATATCTAATGTATGGACACCAAACAGATCAACAATCCAAGATATCTAATGTATGGACACCAAACAGATCAACAATCCCAGATATCTAATGTATGGACACCAAACAGATCAACAATCCAAGATATCTAATGTATGGACACCAAACAGATCAACAATCCCAGATATCTAATGTATGGACACCAAACAGATCAACAATCCCAGATATCTAATGTATGGACACCAAACAGATCAACAATCCCAGATATCTAATGTATGGACACCAAATAGATCAACAATCCCAGATATCTAATGTATGGACACCAAACAGATCAACAATCCAAGATATCTAATGTATGGACACCAAACAGATCAACAATCCCAGATATCTAATGTATGGACACCAAACAGATCAACAATCCCAGATATCTAATGTATGGACACCAAACAGATCAACAATCCCAGATATCTAATGTATGGACACCAAACAGATCAACAATCCCAGATATCTAATGTATGGACACCAAACAGATCAACAATCCAAGATATCTAATGTATGGACACCAAACAGATCAACAATCCAAGATATCTAATGTATGGACACCAAACAGATCAACAATCCCAGATATCTAATGTATGGACACCAAACAGATCAACAATCCAAGATATCTAATGTATGGACACCAAACAGATCAACAATCCCAGATATCTAATTTATGGACACCAAACAGATCAACAATCCAAGATATCTAATGTATGGACACCAAACAGATCAACAATCCAAGATATCTAATGTATGGACACCAAACAGATCAACAATCCCAGATATCTAATGTATGGACACCAAACAGATCAACAATCCAAGATATCTAATGTATGGACACCAAACAGATCAACAATCCCAGATATCTAATGTATGGACACCAAACAGATCAACAATCCAAGATATCTAATGTATGGACACCAAACAGATCAACAATCCAAGATATCTAATGTATGGACACCAAACAGATCAACAATCCCAGATATCTAATGTATGGACACCAAACAGATCAACAATCCCAGATATCTAATGTATGGACACCAAACAGATCAACAATCCCAGATATCTAATGTATGGACACCAAACAGATCAACAATCCAAGATATCTAATGTATGGACACCAAACAGATCAACAATCCCAGATATCTAATGTATGGACACCAAACAGATCAACAATCCCAGATATCTAATGTATGGACACCAAACAGATCAACAATCCCAGATATCTAATGTATGGACACCAAACAGATCAACAATCCAAGATATCTAATGTATGGACACCAAACAGATCAACAATCCAAGATATCTAATGTATGGACACCAAACAGATCAACAATCCAAGATATCTAATGTATGGACACCAAACAGATCAACAATCCCAGATATCTAATGTATGGACACCAAACAGATCAACAATCCCAGATATCTAATGTATGGACACCAAACAGATCAACAATCCCAGATATCTAATGTATGGACACCAAACAGATCAACAATCCCAGATATCTAATGTATGGACACCAAACAGATCAACAATCCCAGATATCTAATGTATGGACACCAAACAGATCAACAATCCCAGATATCTAATGTATGGACACCAAACAGATCAACAATCCCAGATATCTAATGTATGGACACCAAACAGATCAACAATCCAAGATATCTAATGTATGGACACCAAACAGATCAACAATCCCAGATATCTAATGTATGGACACCAAACAGATCAACAATCCCAGATATCTAATGTATGGACACCAAACAGATCAACAATCCAAGATATCTAATGTATGGACACCAAACAGATCAACAATCCAAGATATCTAATGTATGGACACCAAACAGATCAACAATCCAAGATATCTAATGTATGGACACCAAACAGATCAACAATCCCAGATATCTAATGTATGGACACCAAACAGATCAACAATCCCAGATATCTAATGTATGGACACCAAACAGATCAACAATCCCAGATATCTAATGTATGGACACCAAACAGATCAACAATCCAAGATATCTAATGTATGGACACCAAACAGATCAACAATCCCAGATATCTAATGTATGGACACCAAACAGATCAACAATCCCAGATATCTAATGTATGGACACCAAACAGATCAACAATCCAAGATATCTAATGTATGGACACCAAACAGATCAACAATCCAAGATATCTAATGTATGGACACCAAACAGATCAACAATCCAAGATATCTAATGTATGGACACCAAACAGATCAACAATCCCAGATATCTAATGTATGGACACCAAACAGATCAACAATCCCAGATATCTAATGTATGGACACCAAACAGATCAACAATCCCAGATATCTAATGTATGGACACCAAACAGATCAACAATCCCAGATATCTAATGTATGGACACCAAACAGATCAACAATCCAAGATATCTAATGTATGGACACCAAACAGATCAACAATCCCAGATATCTAATGTATGGACACCAAACAGATCAACAATCCAAGATATCTAATGTATGGACACCAAACAGATCAACAATCCCAGATATCTAATGTATGGACACCAAACAGATCAACAATCCAAGATATCTAATGTATGGACACCAAACAGATCAACAATCCAAGATATCTAATGTATGGACACCAAACAGATCAACAATCCCAGATATCTAATGTATGGACACCAAACAGATCAACAATCCCAGATATCTAATGTATGGACACCAAACAGATCAACAATCCCAGATATCTAATGTATGGACACCAAACAGATCAACAATCCAAGATATCTAATGTATGGACACCAAACAGATCAACAATCCCAGATATCTAATGTATGGACACCAAACAGATCAACAATCCAGATATCTAATGTATGGACACCAAACAGATCAACAATCCCAGATATCTAATGTATGGACACCAAACAGATCAACAATCCAAGATATCTAATGTATGGACACCAAACAGATCAACAATCCAAGATATCTAATGTATGGACACCAAACAGATCAACAATCCAAGATATCTAATGTATGGACACCAAACAGATCAACAATCCCAGATATCTAATGTATGGACACCAAACAGATCAACAATCCCAGATATCTAATGTATGGACACCAAACAGATCAACAATCCCAGATATCTAATGTATGGACACCAAACAGATCAACAATCCCAGATATCTAATGTATGGACACCAAACAGATCAACAATCCCAGATATCTAATGTATGGACACCAAACAGATCAACAATCCCAGATATCTAATGTATGGACACCAAACAGATCAACAATCCAAGATATCTAATGTATGGACACCAAACAGATCAACAATCCCAGATATCTAATGTATGGACACCAAACAGATCAACAATCCAGATATCTAATGTATGGACACCAAACAGATCAACAATCCAAGATATCTAATGTATGGACACCAAACAGATCAACAATCCAAGATATCTAATGTATGGACACCAAACAGATCAACAATCCAAGATATCTAATGTATGGACACCAAACAGATCAACAATCCCAGATATCTAATGTATGGACACCAAACAGATCAACAATCCCAGATATCTAATGTATGGACACCAAACAGATCAACAATCCCAGATATCTAATGTATGGACACCAAACAGATCAACAATCCAAGATATCTAATGTATGGACACCAAACAGATCAACAATCCCAGATATCTAATGTATGGACACCAAACAGATCAACAATCCCAGATATCTAATGTATGGACACCAAACAGATCAACAATCCAAGATATCTAATGTATGGACACCAAACAGATCAACAATCCAAGATATCTAATGTATGGACACCAAACAGATCAACAATCCAAGATATCTAATGTATGGACACCAAACAGATCAACAATCCCAGATATCTAATGTATGGACACCAAACAGATCAACAATCCCAGATATCTAATGTATGGACACCAAACAGATCAACAATCCCAGATATCTAATGTATGGACACCAAACAGATCAACAATCCCAGATATCTAATGTATGGACACCAAACAGATCAACAATCCCAGATATCTAATGTATGGACACCAAACAGATCAACAATCCCAGATATCTAATGTATGGACACCAAACAGATCAACAATCCAAGATATCTAATGTATGGACACCAAACAGATCAACAATCCAGATATC
>JAVGWX010000354.1:25000-29757 GCA_036924085.1 Ariolimax columbianus | reverse complement strand
TAAAAGGCGACTAACTGGCTCATCCTCTCTGAGATAAAAGGCGACTAACTGGTTCATCCTCTCTGAGATAAAAGGCGACTAATTGGTTTATCCTCTCTGATATAAAAGGCGCCTAACTGGTTCATCCCCTCTGGGCTAAAAGGCGACTAACTGTCTGTTGCATCCTCTCTGGGATAAAAGGCGACTAACTGGCTCATTCTCTCTGAAATAAAAGGCGATTAACTGGTTCATCCTCTCTGAGATAAAAGGCGACTAACTGGTTCATCCTCTCTGAGATAAAAGGCGACTAACTGGTTCATCCTATCTGGGATAAAAGGCGACTAATTGGTTCATCCTCTCTGGGATAAAAGGCGACTAACTGGTTCATCCTCTCTGGGATAAAAGGCGACTAATTGGTTCATCCTCTCTGGGATAAAAGGCGACTAACTGGTTCATCCTCTCTGGGATAAAAGGCGACTAATTAGTTCATCCTCTCTGGGATAAAAGGCGACTAACTGGTTCATCCTCTCTGGGATAAAAGGCGACTAATTAGTTCATCCTCTCTGGGATAAAAGGCGACTAACTGGTTCATCCTCTCTGAGATAAAAGGCGACTAACTGGTTCATCCTATCTGGGATAAAAGGCGACTAATTGGTTCATCCTCTCTGGGATAAAAGGCGACTAATTATTTCATCCTCTCTGGGATAAAAGGCGACTAACTGGTTCATCCTCTCTGAGATAAAATGCGACTAACTGGTTCATCCTCTCTGGGATAAAAGGCGACTAACTCGTTCATCTTCTCTGGGCTAAAAGACTCTCCAACTCATGATATTAAATACCCCGACATGCTTGTGGCTTGCTGGATGTAGAGTAGCATTCATGGCTTGAAAGTAAGCTCTAGGAAATAATACTTCATACGTTATAGAGACATACACAAATGCATAACTTTTTCTTTCCAAGGAATCAGAAGAAGAACAAGGAGCAGATGAAGAGAAAGAAGAAAATAAGAGTGAAAACATGAATCAGTGCTACAACAATTGGTGACGAAAATACAGCGGTGAATGAGCTGACAGCAGCCAAAGATTCAAAGCTGGCTGCTTGCATCAGAGCCAGCAAACCGTAGCTGACCAATACCCTATTCCGCCTACAAGTAGCGGCCCGGAAAACAGGCTATACTCGTGCAGTCTGACTCAGAGAATAGAGATCGAAGAGGAAAGGTAAACCATTTCTCCCAAAATGCTGTGCTGGAATGGGAGGTGTCTGGCCGAACGATGCAGAAATCGCAACATCGCTGTAAACTATTACACAGCGTCCCTTTTTAGGACGAACGCTAGACATAAAAAAAGAAAATATTTGGGTTCTTATTTACTGGTATTGAAATCATGTGGTGAGGTGCTTCTAGTCCAACAATAGATAAACACTTACTTGGTTATAATACAGTTTAACTGTCGTTGCAATAAACTGGGGTACATATTATGACTCTTAATCATTCACGTCATAGGACCTTAATGGCTTCAATTGGAGCATGGGCATTATTATCACTACTTCCTTATGGGAAGTCTACGTAAAATCATGTATGTATTTTTATAGATATGGTTTATGCACCCCCTTGTTTCACATCACAAGGTTGTTAGCCTCATATATTGTCCCATATTACAGCGTGCACAACAGGATGATATTAAGAAAAAAACCACAAATACAATGAGGATAAATAACAAAGAGATTCCATAAAGATTATTGGTCAGATAAATAAAGAATTGCAAAAAGTTGCCTGCTTGGGAAGTAACATTGATAAAGAGAGGAACAAACCAAAATGTTAACGACAGGATTAACATTGCCAGATTTACTTTCCCCATTCTTCCCCCAATATGGAACACGGCAAAATTTCTTCATGGAGAGTGAGATTAAGCATGCGCAGTCGGTCGTGCTATACGATAACATGACGTGCGACTACGAGTATCACATTCAGACTGCAGACTTTCGATAACAAGTGTCTTTACCGGACACTGTGCTAGACGGTGAGATGAAAGATTAGCCTCTTTTCAAAGAAAGAACATACCTTTCCACCACAGAAATAACCATTTTGGTTCTATAATGTTAGGTATGATAAAAAGAAATATTAAACTTAGGAGCAAGGAAGTGATTGTCAAAATGTATAAAGCTTTAGTTAGATCTAGATTGGAGTATTGTGTTCAGGTGCGGAGTCCCTGTCGTGGAGGAGATATAAACATGCTGGAAAGGATACAAAGCAGAGCGACAAAGCTGATAGTGGGATTGCAGAGTTACAGTTATGAGGAAAGACTCAGAAAAACCTTCGATGTCTAGAAAAAGAAAAATTCCAAGTAACTTAATACAGGTTTATAAGATGATCATAGGAATGGATAAATTAGACTAAAACACCTTTTTCAAAATACAACCACCTACAAGTACAAGAGGGCATAGCTACACATTATCTAAATGTAGATCCAGATTAGATATTAAGAAATATTTTTTTAGACAGAGAGTGGTGAATACTTGGAATGTATTGCCACAGGAAGTAGTAGAGGCAGAGACAATTAATGCATTCTTCTTCTTCTTCTTCGTTCGTTCTCAATCTGCCACTACCAAACCATGAAAGGGCTTAAGTAGCAGAATGTAGTCCAGAGAACGGAATGCGTTGTGGCGTAGTTTACAGCTTGGCTGCGATATTTGCACCTTTCGGTCCAACACATCCGACTTCAGCAAGCATTTTTTGAGTACCGGGTTAGCATTCCTTCTTCGATTCTTTCTCCTTAGCCAGTCTGCCCTGCTGCAGCCTGTTATCCAGGATCACCGCGTGGAGGTGTAGAAGGGTCTTTGCAGCTATGGTTCGCTGGCCCTGACGCTAGCAGTCAGCTATGTGTCGTTGACCACTGCAGCTCATACGCTGCTCAGCCAAATTAATGCATTCAAGAATAGATTGGTTGCGTGTAGCTTTTAGAGCAAGGAACTGTACAAGAACTTGGTTGTATACAGGCTCTGCAGAGTCTTCTAAACCAGTATAACGGCGTTAAGTTAAGTTATAATCATTTCTCAGAGATATAATCTGTTTGGTTACATTGTCCGGCACCAAAGACACAATCATTTTGTTTAAATTATCAGGGTCTAAAGTCATAATCTTTTGGGTTTATTATCGCGGTTAAGAAACATAATCATTTCTTATATTTTCAGGGTGTATAATCCTTTTTGCTACATTATCATGGTGCAAAAATATAATTATTTTTATACTATAACCAGGGCTCAGAGATGTAGTCATTTTGGTTATATTATCTGTCCAGAAACATAATCTTTTGATTATATTATCAGACTCCAGAAATAGAAGCATTTGCTATTTTATTAGGGTGCAGAGATATAATCTTCTTGGTTATATTGCCAGGAACCAGAGTTATAATCTTTTTGGTTATACGAGTATTATCAGGGTCCAAAGATATAACCATGCTCGTTATATGGGCAGGATCCAGAGAAATAATCTTTTTTTTTTGTTATATTATCATTAAGTGTTGACTACTTTAAGAAATCTGTGCCGTACCTGAATCCCTGCGCAGCTATGAAATAAACCTAGTCGGGAAAAGTGTTGAACTTCAAGCAAATCACGGAAGTGAGCAGGCACATGCTAGCAGATCGTTGTGTAATAGGTTCACGAGCGTTCTCGTGGTGTGCTACCTGTTTCAGATTGGCAGAAAGCAAGAGTGTGAGGAGGGAGGAAAGTGTGAGGGAGGGGGGGGATGTGTTTGAAGCTCTCATTAACATATTCAGCTGTTACTGACACCACTCTTAATTATACTGATAATAAAATATACATACCGCTAATCTCCTGATCACGATAATGGAAATAAATTTGAAGAGGGAGTTGGGAGAGGGAAGGGATTAAATCAATTAGTACTCCATACGAACATTCTCAAAGAAAGAGGAGAGAGAAGAGAGAGAGAAGGAGAGAGAGGTGAAAGGTAAAGAAAAAGTAGGGGAGAGAGAGAAAGAGAGAGGGGTGAAAGGTAAAGAAAATGTAGGAGAGAGAGAAAGAGAGAGAGAGGGGTGAAAGGTAAAGAAAAAGTAGGGGAGAGAGAGAAAGAGAAAGAGAGAGAGAGAGAGGTAAAAGGTAAAGAAAAAGTAGGGGAGAGAGAGAAAGAGAGAGAGAGATGAAAGGTAAAGAAAAAGTAGGGTAGAGAGAGAAATTGAGAGAGAGAGAGGTGAAAGGTAAAGAAAAAGTAGGGGAGAGAGAGAAAGAGAGAAGAGAGAGAGGTGAAAGGTAAAGAAAAAGTAGGGGAAAGAGAGAAAGAGAGAGAGAGATGAAAGGTAAAGAAAAAGTAGGGGAGATATAGAAATTGAGAGAGAGAGAGGTGAAAGGTAAAGAAAAAGTAGGGGAGAGAAAGGAAGAGAAAGAGAGAGAGAGAGGTGAAAGGTAAACAAATAGCGTGGAAGTAAAGCGATAACGAACAGATACAAATAAAAATAAGTGGAACCCTAGAGTTTACACACGTACACATACATATTTACATGCACACACAGAAACATACACACACATATATATATATACATATAAATATACGCACGCACGCACGCGCGCACACGCACGCACGCACGCACACACACACACACACACACACACACACACACACACACACACACACACACACACACACACACACACACACACACACACACACACACACACACACACACACACACACACACACACACACACACACACACACACACACACACACACACACACACACACACACACACACACACACACACAC
>JAVGWX010000354.1:0-22500 GCA_036924085.1 Ariolimax columbianus | reverse complement strand
ATACATACATACATACATACATACATACATACATACATACATACATACATACATACATACATCACGATTAGATCAAAGCATTTTCAGGCAAATCAAATAAGACGAAAGTTTAAAGAGATAACGCAAGATTAGGGAGCTCGTTTCCTATTGGCAAATACAACATGCAGAAAATAGGAAAGACACATTTTGAGATGCCGTTACACAAAAACAGAAACGTTCTGAAGTTAAACATATAAGTAGGCTGTTAGAACAAATAAATAAACTGTTAAGTAATGAAACAGAATCTCTTGATGTGCGTGCATTCCGAGAGCTAAGGTATTTGTTACTGCGGCCGATCCCAAGACAGGTGACAAACATATTATATCAGCGCCTGACACTAAAATATACAAGGTAAAGGACATTTTGAAATGAGACCAACGTGGGAAAGCTGTTGAGTTTAACGTTAATCGTGTAATGTTGTAGACGTCAGACCTAGACCAGATTAGGCCAAATCACATGTTTTTGCTGATGCAGAATAATTTTACGCGAGTGTTACCGGATCTCGAAAGTAAAGGAAGGAATACAAACATTGTAGGCTCGAAAGTAAAGGAAGGAATACAAACATTGTAGGCTGCTTGACACGTGGTAATATTCGACCAAGAAAGTTTCTGCACATGTCTCCTATTCCATCTTGTGTGAACGTAATCCACATAAACGTGAACAAATATGGAGTATTTCTTGAAGACATGGGGAAGGGGGGCCTCAAAGGGTTTCAATGATTAGCTGATTGGTATATGCATTGATCATATGGTAATCTGGATTTACTAAACGTTTTATACCAATACACTCATTACTAGTATCTCATAGTTTAGCTTACTTTGCTGTTTTCTTGTGTGGGGATTTCGTGTATTTACTCCTTGATACATCCTTCTTGGGTCGAAACGTTCAAACACATTTCTGTTCTTAAGTAGAACTATGCTTTAATCTTTCTTATTTTGCAGTAGCTCTAGGGCTCGCCTTTGGCACCAATTTTCTTCTTGACATATATAAACCAATTGGACATTGATATCGGATCCATGATTGTAAAATTTGCGAATGACACTAAATTATGTAGTAGTGTCTTATCTAAAGCAGAAGTGGATACATTGAGGTAGGATTTAGATACAATTCGAGAATGGTCTGTAAATTAAATGGAGTTTAATGTAGATAAATGTACAGACATCCACATGGGTAGATTGAATATAGAACATAATTACAAAAAGGACGAGAACAATTTTAGAAAGATAGATAAGGAAAGGGTCCTAGGGATTATAATAGATCATACAGGTAAAGTGAGTAAGCAAGTCCAGTTAGCAGTGAAGAAGGCAAATGAAATGTTAGGTATGATAAAAAGAAATATTAAACATAGGAACAAGGAAGTGATTGTCAAACTGTTAAAATATTAGTTAAATCTAGATTGGAGTACTGTGTACAGGTGTGGAGTCATTATCATAGAGGAGATATACACATGCTGGAAAGGATACAAAGTAGAGCGACAAGGCTGATAGTGGGATTTCAAAATTACAGTTATGAGGAAAGACTCAGAAAACCCGGCCTACGGTGTCTTGATAATATAAGTATTCGAGGTGACTTAATCCAGGTTTATAAGAAAATCAAAGTAAAGGATACATTAGACCATAACAAATTTGTTTCTTCAAAATACAACCACCTACAAGAACAAGAAGACATAGCTACAAATGAACTAATGAAAGGTCCATATTAGAAAATTAGGAAATATTTATTTAATCAGAGGGGTGAATACTTGGAAAGCACTGCTACAGGAAGTAGTGGAGGCAGGGACAATTAATGCATTAAAGAATAGATTGGATGCGCAAAGCTTTTGGAGCAAGAAAATGTAAATGAAACTGGCAGTATGCAGACTCTGCAAAGTCTTCTAAACTAGTATAACGACGTTAAGTTAAGTTCTTCCTCGTTCATCTTCAAACCTCAACTTCAATGACTCTGACAAAGGCAGCAGTCGACTCAAGCTTCTCGTGGAAAGACACTGGCTGTTGCCAAATGCTACTTCTTTTGTCGGTATACAGTGGACGGGACAGCAAAATATGTTCTGCCTTCATGGGGGCTGTGCCGCAGGCACAAAGGTCTGTAGTGCCAATCTTAAACTTGTTGTACATATGGTATCTAAGTCTGTTGTGACATGTGCCCAGTCGGAGACCTTACCAAAAAAAAACAACCTCTAGAGTTATTCAACTCTGCACAAGTAAGTTCCAACAACGCCCCATGGTCAAAGAAAAAAGAGCGGCGTAATATCCGATCTGATAAAATGCATTAATATTACGTCGCTGTTTTTGTGCGGCCTTGTGTTTGTGCGGGGGGAGGGGCGGGGGGACAGGAGTGGGGCTGTTTTCAAATTTCCAATCATTGATAAAACCCTTTGCAGATCAAAACTGCGCGATAAAAACACACGTCTACCTACTTTGGTGTATTTTAACCTTTCTTGTTCTCAAGTCACCCTTAGATGAACATGTGAAAAACGGTATGATCAACCTGGAGAAACGTTTACATCAAAATTGAAAAAACTTGAGATGTTGCTGAATGTCCAACTTTATTCTGTTGTGCGCCCTGAAAAGGGCGTTTCGTGGCGGGTTGCAGAAGCTTTCTTCACATCCCGAGCGTACTGGTGATGGTGGACCGGGGTCCTTCAGGCGGTTTGTGCTATGCTTGGCTTTATATGCAGGTCGCTCACTACTATGGAGATCATGTCGACCCTCCCCCCCCCCCCCCCCCTTCTCGATAGTTAGACTGTCATGGGACAGCCTCCTCCCAGGAAGAACTGCGTGGAAGTGAGTTGTAGGTCTTGGTCAGAATATTTCACCTTACCCGGACTAGCATGTCCGATCAGCATGTTTTGCATGACCAGAAGTTAATCTCCTCTCTTCAAAGACTCGAGATAGGCATCAAGAAAATATAAACTGAATGTAGAAATGCCGTTAGGAACAAATGTAAATTCGAGGAGTCAAAAAGTAAAAATACAGAGATGATCATGTGAGAAGAGGCTACAATGAAATGGTTATAGATGACGAGAGGCAGAAAGAGCAGCCCAGGACCGTGTATGCTGGCTGAATGTTGTGAATGGCACATGCACAGAGAGAAGCGACAGGCTCTGATTGATTTGATTGATGCATGACCCAAATGTGATCGCACGCTTGCCAGATGATCGCTATCACAGACAGCGCAACGTTTTGACAAGCGTGATTGTATTTCGATTATCTATGAAATCTATTTCCGTTTGGGCTTTTCCATGTCCATAATCTTCTAGGATATTGTTGACACCATCTGTTTACAACAACCATATTGTTGACACCATCTGTTTCCAACAACCATATTGTTGACTGCATCCCACTGTATTAATACATCACCTCTATCATCCCTCTGCTCCAATCCAAATGGATGGTCGTATTCTTTTTTCTACCTTTCCCTCTCCCGATTTAGCATTAACATCATCTTGGACGATTATCATCTCCTGAGATTTACAATATATTCAGACGTGATCGCCTTGCCCATAAAATGCATGAGTTTCCTAATCAGAGGTACCAGATGTAGGAGTATAGACATGCCATATTGAAATAAAACGACTCCACCGATAATTAAATCCAGTAATTTATTGCAGAACACATATAATTATTTTTTTAATAGCTTCAAGTCCAATTAACTTTACATAAGCAAGGGATTCTCAAGGCTCTGGCTCTGGGACAATACAGTATTGTGAGATATTTTTACGTTGAGGCGGTGGGAGTTTGTAATTGTGTAAGCAATATAATATTTGAGTACTTGAGCTGTTCCTCTTTTCTTTCTGATGCCACAAGTACTTGCTTATTTTCGTTAATAGTTAATCCACTTTTGAACACACAGGGCAGCTCTCACAGTACGTAATCTAATATAGTTGCTATCTCTCTCTCTCTCTCTCTCTATATATATATATATATATATATATATATATATATATATATATATATATATATATATATATATGTCTCCTGGTGATATGTATGACTTTTCTCAGATAATTCATTCCATACTTTGTAGTTGTTCTCTCATTTGGTTTCTAAAATGGGCTAAGTCTAACAATGGTAGCATGGGGGATATATGAAAAGTAATAATGTTGTAGAGTAACAATAAATACAAAATAGAAGACCACAATCCGCTCTCCCCAGCGTCACAATATGTTTGACCCTTAATCCGCATCCCACGTGATGTCATGTGAACAAAGATTACATGAAATTTGACCACAAGTGTTTAATTATGACTTTTTTTATTTGATCTATCTGAAGCAACAGATCTACGTAGATTTAAAAGATTTGATCTATCTAAAGCAACAGATCTACATAGATTTAAAAGATTTGATCTATCTGAAGCATACAAATCTACATAGATTTAAAAGATTTGATCGATCTGAAGCAAAAGATCTGCATAGATTAAAAAGATTTGATTTATCTGTAACGACATATCTAAATAGATTTGAAAGATTTGATCAATCTGAAGCAACCGATCTACATAGATGTTAAAAAAACTTTCAAAAAAACCAGCGAGGCATTTCAGTTAGTTCTGCAGATACAAATTCCTACTGTTTTAAATAAGAGACATATTAATACCACTGAAATCTAACATCACAAACATTTTTCGAAAAATTGTACAAGTCCTGGAAACCGCATTTTGGTCTTAGTCTTAGACTTAGTCGACTTGTACTTCTACAGGGGCAGATCCACATGTGCAGATCTCAGCTCTGGTATGAGCTGGATGTAGTCGGGAGGAGGATTTCCTGCTTAGCGGCCTAGGCTCGAGCAGCGTTGGGACAAGTGCAACGAAGGGTGGTTAACCGATGTGCGATATCCATACCGGTATGTTGTTTAGTGTAAGGAATGCCTTTCCAATTCTAGTTTTTACGACTGCATCTGTATGCCCTCCCCTGAACTTTCAATTGTGTTGCCCACTAGAGCAAAGTAGACCAATCTGTGCTGCTCTTAACAACCACCTAACAAGGCCGTTGTTATGTAAGTCACACAATTAGTCTCATCTTACGCCATGCTCTCTGTGGGGCAGTGGTTCTATTCTGGACTAAAGCACGGACATAACAAACAGAATGATCTTATTGTGCTATGTTAGATTTGAGCACCAGAACAATATTTTTGAAGACTGGCTATTCATTTCCTCCTTGGCGCATACTAAAGAAGTAATTAACAGCTAAAACGAGTTTGTCACATATCAAGACATGGATTGGTTAAAATGTTTGGAATTAGCACAGATGGACACGTGAAATGTCTAAAAAGTTTACTGGACTTGTAGCAGAATTAAGGAAATCATACCATCTTGACCCCGTGTCCTTGCTTCATCACTGGGAATCATTAGAAAATACCAGAAAAACAAAAACAGACCATAAATTATTAAACAAAATTTACAATTTATTTTTTAAACAGTCAGTTCGAGACTCTTGGAGCTTTGTATTGGTATGGACAGGGAACACCATCAACTTTTATCCTTCTTTTTATTCGTCTGCGTTCGCTCTCATTCTCCCGCTACCAAACCCTGAACAGGACTCTGCAAGCAGCAGGATGTAGTCTTTTATTATTTTGTGAAGTCCGCTCTCTATCCCGAGGGAAAGTTTTGTCTCGCTTTGTGGAATTGAGAAACGAGGTAAGAGTATTCCTCATACAACAGCAGTTGCACATCAGCGATTGTTGGACAGATTGTTTCTGGTTAGTAAAATTAGCATATTTGTCAGATCTACCCTCATTTAAATAAGCTCAACTTAAATCATCAAGAAGGAGAAGTTAAAGTTTTTTAAGTTGAAAACAAGATGGAAACAATAATAAAAAATGTGAAATTGTGGCATCATCTTTAATTGAATCGTCAATACGAGACATTTCCAAACCTCACAAATATTTTTGGGGTCTACCAACGAAGAGTTGTCTGATAAGAACACATCGGTTATCGCACGGCATTTGAAAGATTTGCAACATAGATTCCGAGATTATTTTCCTGTTCCTGATGCGATAATCCAGAGTTTCATTTTCAGTTATTGTGTATGAAGTAAAAGATGGGCTTACAAAGGCAGAGGAAGACAAGTCCATAGAAATATCCACGGATGGTACTCTGAAATTACAGTTCAAGGAACAATCCCTTGCAAATTTCTAGGCTGGCCTACAAACATATTTTTTGGAAAACTATCGAATAGGGCTTTGACAGTATTGATACAATTCAAAGCGGCATACTTGTGTGAAAAATCGTTCTTTACTCTCGTTTTTCTTGAAAATAAGTTTAAAAACCATTCGAAAAATGTAGTCAGAACTCGGCATACAAGTTGCAGATCTTAACCTCTATATAACAAGGCTTGCAAGTGAAATGTAGTGTGAGTCTTATTAAAGAATTGACAACCAATTTTGACACTGTAGTAGCAAAGGCTTCTTAGCCTCAGAGGGTATAAATAGACATAAGAGAGTTCGGGTTGACCTGTATCGGTAAAAAAGATTAAGAAGGATTTATATTCTATAAATATCATTTTATTTAAACTGACAATTAGTAGGCATCACCTTACTTTCACACTTAGTGCACTATAAACTAAAATGTTACTTGGGCTTAACAATTGATGATGCTTTCCTAGATTGCGTAAATATGGATGTATAATGAAAACAAATTCATGTGAAGGATTCATCCAAATTGGACGAGAAGAGAATTACTTTTATAATGTTTTCATTAACAACAGATTTCAATTGCAGACATTGCTTACTATTGTAAAGGCACAGATAATCCAGACATTGCTTACTATTGTAAAGGCACAGATAACCCAGACATTGCTTACTATTGTAAAGGCACAGATAATCCAGACATTGCTTACTATTGTAAAGGTACAGATAATCCATACATTGGTTACTACTGTAAAGGCACAGATAATCCAGACATTGCTTACTATTGTAAAGGCACAGATAATCCAGACATTGCTTACTATTGTAAAGGCACAGATAATCCAGACATTGCTTACTATTGTAAAGGCACAGATAATCCATCCCTTGAACATTTTCATAAATTAAATATTTTGGCGGTCCGCGGCAACAAAAGATATTCTTTGATGTTTGCGAATGCCCACAATTGTGTTGTTTTTTTTTGTTTTTTGCCTTCGCCTTATTTCTCTAATCCCCAATGGCGGTGTGCGTTGCACTGTTGTTTGTATTTTTGCGCCTGTCGGTCCAGTGCATCCTACTTCAGCATTTTATGTAAGGGGCTGCTTCCTCCTGCATTTTCTAAGGGTTTGCTTCCCCGGGGTAACAGTCGATGAGGGAATGGGGATCGAACCCAGCACCTTTGTGTTGTGAGCCATGTCACTTAACCACTAGCCCACACCGTCCCTCATGCCCACAATGAGTAGGTTACTCTTTTGTGCGCCCTGAAAAGGACGCTAAGTGGCGGGTTGCAGTAGCTTTTCTCACATCCCGAGTGAGCTTATAAAGGTGGGTCAGGGTCCTCCAGACAGATGTGAAATACTTGGCTTCATCTGCGTGTCACTACTACAGGGATCACGTCCATACATCACCTCGTTAGCCAGGATGCCATGAAAACAGTCCGTTTCCAGGAAGGGCTACTAGGAAGCTCCGAAGTGAAGGTCTTGGTCAGTATGTTTTGCATTACCCGGACTAACATGTCTGATCAGTATATATTTACCTGACCCGACGTTAGTCTTCCTCCCCAACAAAATATATTTAAAGGCGGTCGTTGGTAATAAAAAGTTAAGAGCCGCTGAGACAGACAATCTTTAAAAGGGATAAGGACATTCTGACATGTGGTGAATAAAAATTGTGTACGGGGGAAGAAAGGTTGAAGACTTCTGCTCTAGAACCTAATATACAGCACGAGACATAGGGGTAAATTGGAATAGGTAGATGAAGAGTTGCGTTTCCTGAGGAGTTTATTTTTTAAATCTGGATGAAAATAGAATGGTTTTTTAAATGTGTGCAAGAGATTGTTTGAAACAAATGTGGAGATAACTGATGGAATAAACACAGAAATTGAGTTTAAATAAGAGCGGACGAAATCGGACAAACTCACATGTCTGGAATGTCAAACTGTCAACCTCGTATTGCGTGTGTGTGTGTGTGTGTGTGTGTGTGTGTATCTGCGTGTGCATGTATCTGTGTGTAACTATATGTAATAGCTGCTTATGTCCAAAGAGACAGACAGGAAATGTATTATCAAAAGTGTAACATCATTCCATTTCGATTCACCTGGCAAAGATTAGCCGGTAAACCATGCTCTACAGTAGTTGTTATAAATTCACATGTACGCTAGGCTCAGTACAAATAGGTTACTGGTACAGACATATTCGGCACATCTTTGTAGTTTCTGGTACATCGTGGGCTACGTGCTATATCAGTGTCAGGCAAGATGTATGCTTGACGCATTGATGGAACGTCGTAACCTTATCTGATTTCTCGCTTACTCTCTCTCTTTCTCTCTCTCTCTCTCTATATATATATATATACGTATATATATATATATATATATATATATATATATATATATATATATATATATATATATATATATCACCATGATCATGTAGCATGTCCTTTGTAGAAAATCGCTCCCATCACAGAGGATCTGAAAGAAATTCGTTCTCTAGCCAAATCTCCAGCCTCCGCCAAAGTCATGCTCAGGCATTCCTTGATATCTTAGTGCCATCGTCTTTTCTGTCTACCCTTCCTTCCATCACTGTTCTCTCAAAATCGTTGTCTCTCTTGATGTGACCAAAGTATTTCAATTTTGCTGGCTATGATGTAATTGATAAACCCGTTCTCTTCTATGTTCATCTCTTGCCGAATGTCTATATTTGTCCTTCTCTCAGTACAGGGTATTCTGATGATCTTTCTGTAACATTTTGACTCGAAGGACGCGATTATCTTTCTAAATGTGTTGGTAACCGTCCATGCTTTGCAGCCATTTGCTGCCACTGTAAAGACAAGCTGTCAAAACTTTACTGTTTTGTCGTGTTGCTGGTGTTCTACCATACTGTCTTCGGGCTGTTTAGCCTCTGCGTTGCCATGGTTATTCTTCTTCTGATTTCTTTTGAGTAGTCACCATTGTTGTCAATTCTGGAGCCCAGATTTTCAAAATGCGTGACCTGATCTATTTCCTCACCACCCATAGTAAATTTATGTTGACACCGTGTTTTGTTGGTGGTCATTATCTTTGTTTTTGTTAATGTTTATAAATAGGTTTTGATCTGCAGAGTATCTATGTACGACTGAAATTTGCGGCTAAAGCCCTTCTGTAGTTCTTGATAATATCCATATGTCCTCTGCGTATCGTAACTTAGCGATCTCGTAACCGCCAATTGTAAATGGATCGAAACGTTCAATGTTCTCGTTTTCTCTAACATTTATCATTATACATTACGCATAGATGTTAAATAGATATGGAGCGAGGATACATCCCTGTTGTTCTGGGTTTTGTAATGCGAACCAGTCCAATGTTTGGCCATTTATTCGGACAGCGGTTCGATGTTATTGAAATAATGATTCAATGAGATTGATAATATGAACATGACAAACCTATAATCTTCATTATGTTCAGTATTATTTCTCGCTAACTGTCTCGCTTCAACTTTCTCTCGTTATATCTGTATCTCTCTGTGACACTATCTCTACATTTCCCATTTCACTCTTTCTCTCTCACTCTCTCTCTTTCTCTTTTTAACTTATTATTTCACTCACTCTCTCGCTGACTCTCTTGCTCCCATCACACTCTTTTACTCGCTCTCTCTAGCCCTCTCTCGCTCTCTCTAGCCCTCTCTCGCATTCTATCTGCCCTTCAATCTCTCTCTCTCGCTCACTCTCTGTCTCGCTGTTTCACTCCCTCTCGCTAGCTCGCTCGAACCTCCCATTTCTCCGACTCAGTCTCACACCCACACTATATCTCTCTGATCCACACACTCTCGTTCACACACTCTTTCGCTCTGTTTCACTTTCTCTGACTAGCTCTCTCGAACCTCCTCCTCCCCCCCCCCAATATGTATCTGACTCATTCTCTCGCTCCCACTCTCTCTGGCTCATACTCTCTCGCTCCCCTCTCTCTGTCGCTCTGTTTCACTCCCTCTTGCTAGTTCGCTCGAACCTTCCCATTTCTCCGACAGTCTCTCTCTCTCTCTCTCTCTCACACACACACACACACACACACTCTCTCTCTCTCTCTGGCAACACACTCTCGCTGACACTCTCTGTCGCTCTGTTTCACTTTCTCTGACTAGCTCTCTCGAACAACCCCCTCCCCATTTCTGACTCACTCTCTCGCTCCCACTCTCTCTGGCCCATACTCTCTCGCTCTCCTCACCATGTCGCTCGAATTTCACTCCCTACCCCTCTCTCTCGTTCTATGTCTCCCCTGGTTTGCCACTGATTACATACGTTTACCTGCCGAAAGCCACAAACGTGCGATCTCAATTGACAGCTAGAATCGGGGGCAACAAATTGTCATAGTTGCTGAACGGAAAGAGTGGGAAAGAAAACAACGAAAATACTGTGGAGTGTTAACACCATAACATGTTTGTCTGTGCTATAGAACGACGTGATGTCTGGAGTGAAAGTAGTTCGTTCGCCCAGAGAACATAAAGGACGAACAGAAGTATATTTGTTCTTTTCAATGTACACATTTTGATGGTTTCATTTCAGATATTTAACTTCATTCTAGTTATTTTTGGAGTCAAGATAAAGAGCAGTGCATGAGGTGTAGAGGCCAGCGATCCAAAGCTGAATGCTAGCGTCAGGGCCAGCGACCCAGAGCTGAATGCTAGAGTCAGGGCCAGCGACCCAGAGCTGAATGCTAGAGTCAGGGCCAGCGACCCAGAGCTGAATGCTAGAGTCAGGGCCAGCGACCCAGAGCTGAATGCTAGAGTCAGAGCCAGCGACCCAGAGCTGAATGCTAGAGTCAGGGCCAGCGATCCAAAGCTGAATGCTAGCGTCAGGGCCAGCGACCCAGAGCTGAATGCTAGAGTCAGGACCAGCGACCCAGAGCTGAATGCTAGAGTCAGGGCCAGCGACCCAGAGCTGAATGCTAGAGTCAGGGCCAGCGATCCAAAGCTGAATGCTAGAGTCAGGGCCAGCGACCCAGAGCTGAATGCTAGAGTCAGGGCCAGCTATCCAAAGCTGAATGCTAGAGTCAGGGCCAGCGACCCAGAGCTGAATGCTAGAGTCAGGGCCAGCGACCCAGAGCTGAATGCTAGAGTCAGGGCCAGCGACCCAGAGCTGAATGCTAGAGTCAGGGCCAGCGACCCAGAGCTGAATGCTAGAGTCAGGGCCAGCGATCCAAAGCTGAATGCTAGAGTCAGGGCCAGCGACCCAGAGCTGAATGCTAGAGTCAGGGCCAGCGACCCAGAGCTGAATGCTAGAGTCAGGGCCAGCGATCCAAAGCTGAATGCTAGAGTCAGGGCCAGCGACCCAGAGCTGAATGCTAGAGTCAGGGCCAGCGACCCAGAGCTGAATGCTAGAGTCAGGGCCAGCGACCCAGAGCTGAATGCTAGAGTCAGGGCCAGCGACCCAGAGCTGAATGCTAGAGTCAGGGCCAGCGACCCAGAGCTGAATGCTAGAGTCAGGGCCAGCGATCCAAAGCTGAATGCTAGAGTCAGGGCCAGCGACCCAGAGCTGAATGCTAGAGTCAGGGCTAGCGACCCAGAGCTGAATGCTAGAGTCAGGGCCAGCGATCCAAAGCTGAATGCTAGCGTCAGGGCCAGCGATCCAAAGCTGAATGCTAGCGTCAGGGCCAGCGACCCAGAGCTGAATGCTAGAGTCAGGGCCAGCGATCCAAAGATGAATGCTAGAGTCAGGGCCAGCGACACAGAGCTGAATGCTAGAGTCAGGGCCAGCGACCCAGAGCTGAATGCTAGAGTCAGGGCCAGCGACCCAGAGCTGAATGCTAGAGTCAGGGCCAGCGACCCACAGCTGAATGCTAGAGTCAGGGCCAGCGACCCAGAGCTGAATGCTAGAGTCAGGGCCAGCGACCCAGAGCTGAATGCTAGAGTCAGGGCCAGCGACCCAGAGCTGAATGCTAGCGTCAGGGCCAGCGATCCAAAGCTGAATGCTAGAGTCAGGGCCAGCGACCCAGAGCTGAATGCTAGCGTCAGGGCCAGCGATCCAAAGCTGAATGCTAGCGTCAGGGCCAGCTACCCATAGCTTAATACTAGCGTCAGGGCCAGCGACCCAAAGCTGAGTACTAGCGTCAGGGCCAGTGACCCAGAGCTGAATGCTAGGGTCAGGACCAGAGAGCCAGAGCTGAGTGCTAGCGTCAGGGCCAGCGACCTAAAGCTTACTTGCGTCAGGGCCAGCGACTCAGAGCTGAATGCTAACGTCAGGGCCAGAGACCCAGAGCTTAGTGCTAGCGTCAGGGCCAGCCACCCAAAGCTGAGTGCTAGCGTCAGGGCCATCGACCCAAACCTGAGTGCTAGCGTCAGGGCCAGCGACCCAGAGCTGAATGCTAGTGTCAGGACCAGCGACCCAGAGCTTAATGCTAGCGTCAGGGCCTGCGACCCAGAGCTGACTGCTAGCGTCAGGGCCGGCGACCCAGAGCTGAATGCTAGTGTCAGGACCAGCGACCCAGAGCTTAATGCTAGCGTCAAGGCCGGCTACCTATAACTGAATGCTAGCGTCAGGGCCAGCGACACAGAGTTGAAAAGGCTTTTCTCCAAGTTCACATGATGATCCTGACTAACAGTCTACAATATAGCAGACTGGCTAAGGAGAAGGGACGGCAGACTGACTAAGGAAAAACGAGGGCAGACTGGCTAAGGAAAAACGAGGGCAGACTGACTAAGGAGAAGGGACGGCAGACTGACTAAGGAGAAAGGATGCCAGACTGGCTAGTGAAAAGGGAGGCAGAATGGATAAGGAGAAGGAAGGGCAGACTGGCTAAGTAGAAGTAAGAGCAGACTGGCTAATGAGAAGGGAGGGCAGACTGGCTAAGAAGAAGGGAGAGCAGACTGGCTAATGAGACGGGAGGGCAGACTGGCTAAGATGAAGGCAGGGCAAACTGGCTAAGGAGAAGGGAGGGCAGACTGGATAAGGAGAACGGAGAGCAGACTGGCTATTGAGACGAGGGGGGGGGCAGACTGGCTAAGAAGAAGGCAGTGCAGACTGGCTAAGGAGAAGGGAGGGCAGACTGGCTAAGGAGAAGGGAGGGCAGACTGGCTAAGGAGAAGGGAGGACAGAATGGCTAAGATGAAGGCAGTGCAGACTGGCTAAGGAGAAGAGAGGGCAGACTGGCTGAGGAGAAGGGAGGGCAGACTGGCTAAGGAGAAGGGATGGCAGACTGGCTAAGAAGAAGGGAGGGCAGACTGGCTAAGGAGAAGGGAGGGCAGATTGGCTAAGGAGAAGGGAGGGCAGACTGGCTAAGGAGAAGGGATCGAAGAGGGAAGGCTAATCTGGTGCCTAAGAATGCCATGCTGAAGTCGGACGTGTCGGACCGACAAGTGCAAATATCGCAGTCTAGCTGTAAACTACGACACACCGCATTTGTTCTACGGACTGCATCCTGTTACTTGCAAATCGCTTTTCATGGCTTGGTGACGGGAGTTTGAGAACGAACAAGGAAATTAAAAAAATGTAAAAAGAAGAAGAAGAAGAAGAAGAAGAAGAAGAAGGAAGAAGAAGAAGAAGAAGAAGAAGAAGAAAAGATGAAGAGCAACAAGATTCTAGTTATTGATATTTCTTTATCATTCCACATTTTCCAAAATTCTGTTATTTATGTGTCTCGCATCTATTCATGGTTTTGTCTCAATTTATGTTTTCGTATGCGGTGCTTGTTTTTGTGTTTGTGGTTTCCGTCTTCATTTTTAAATTTTATGTTTTCATTTTTTGTTTTAATTCTTTCTCTTATTTATGCATATGCGTGTTGTATCTCTATTTGTAGCTTTCTTATATGTTTTTTGTCTTTCCATTTGTTGTTATCATGCATGCCTGTAGTAATATTTTCAGTGTATATCATTTCTTACTATAAGCCACCACTTGTTATCAACGTTATACTTGTTCTATTTCCCTTGTATCTATACTTGCCTCTTCATTTAATTTTTGTGATTGCATATTTATTTTATTGCCATCCTTATAATTTTCTTCCATGTTTGTTTTGTCTTAATTTGTATCTTTCATATATGTTTCTTATGGCTCCATTTTTGGCTTCTGTGCATGTCTGATTAAAGACTTCCTGTGTATATATTTTCGAATGAATTTCCAAGTTCACTGTTGTCTACACGATCCTTGTTATGTTTCAATGTTTAGTATTACCGTATGATCGTCGAGCTTTCAAGTCGAGTTTTCAAGTATGATTGTTTAGTTATTTGTTTACGTTTACATGCAATGTGTACAATTAAAAAACGAAACAAAACATCAATCAATGAAGAACATTGACTGCAACTTTATATTCAAATAGAAACCAGATGGGCGAAGTCATGATTCCAGTAATGTATTCTTTCTAAGACGTTAACCCCTCGAGCAGTTTCTCAATTCTCACCATTTATTATTCACTATCTCCAAGGCCAGTCACGTGAGCTCCTTCACTTCTACCTCTCATCGCTGTCTCTGTATTGCTCTTACTGGATTTGACTAAGTTAAATTGGCTAGTTTATAACCACATGTTTTACAGGCCGATTATTATGCCTCATAAATACGATGACACAAACTGAATTCCAGATCTCCGCAGACAGCTTGTCAATCTTTTTGTCATAACCCCTAGTTTATTTTGATGCAGTCGTGCGTTGTCGGATTCGATCCACGAGTGCTCAAATGTATTGATTTTATATTTGGAGACATAAATGTTACTTAGTCTCACGGAGCGGAAGATAGAAAACCAATACTAACGCTGTGTGACAACAATGCAGAAGTTTGGCATGTTACCCGAGACGTGTGTGTATGCGTGTGTGAGTAATTACGTACACATGACTGTATTCTTAATGCCGGTTGGTACGAGGCGGTGGAAGGAGCTTGCAGAGAAGACAGGAGAGACCAAATTGGAAAGTCTATGGATCGGAGATTTCAAACGCAAACCACCCTCAGAGTCACAAGATAACAATATCGATTGTCCAATTGCCACAAGACGAAAATATCGATGGTCAAAGTTTCCAAATAAAGCCTGCATGAAGAACTTGAAAATATCACCTGGTCGAAACGCGACTGTTTTTATTATTTGTTGTTATCGTATCTTCTCGTGTCTAAATTCTTCGCTCCTAACGGATGTTCTCAGGTAGCGGGTTTGTGGTGGCTCTTTCCGCACATTCTGAGCGTATTGACGAAGGTAGACCTGGGTGATCCTCGATGTAATGCAATGCAAGACTTCATAGCAGATTCATTACTACGGGCATAAGTGTCGATCGTCATCTTGTTGGCGTCTGCTGTGACACATCCTATTTCCAGGAGCACAACAAGAACGTGTGGTGTGGTCTTGATCAGAATATTTCATCTGACCCTGGCATTAATCTTTGTTCACGACTTGTCTTACACTTTACCATTGTAAACTGTTCCAGAACTTATTTGTGTATGCTTCATTTTTAGACTAGATCCTGGTAGAGAAAACACGAATTACATTGTAGATAAGGGTAGAATAACCTATTTTAAATAGGTTATTCTACCCTTATCTACAATGTAATTCGTGTTTTCTCTACCATTGTCATAGATGTTTTGCTTGGGAAGCATCGCAATTAAAACTTTTATAGTATACATTCTTCACAAACTTGTTGTTGTTGGAAGCTACTCGTGTTAATCTGAGTTAACTCTTGGTGAAGTTAGTTAGTGCCTTTTTTTTGTATCGCTAGTGGGCTTGCTTAAGAAGGAAGACTTGGGTCCTCCTGACTGCACAGCAATTGGAGACTGCAGTGAGCTCACCCCCCATGGAATTTGCAGTGCTGATCCCCCACCTCGTTGGCCAGACCTATGACACAGTCTATTCTCATGGGCACGAACGAGGACGTGAGATGGGGTCTTGATCAGTATGTTTCATACGACCCTGATAACTCTACGCTCTCTATTCACAACTTTCAGAGCTGTCTTGATTGTTTGTCCGCATATCGCAATGCTAAATATCGTACATGTCATAGAATAAGGCTTGATGGGATGGAGGAATCGTTAATAGTTATTTGGAATCAAAATGCTGAGCAGTGCATTAGCTGGGGCTGTCAACGACCCAAAGCTGACTGCTAGGGACAGGGTCAATGACCAAGAGCTACCAAGACCCTTCTTTACCTCTACGTGATGGTCTTGGATAACAGGCTGCAACAGGAAAGAAGGACTAAGAAGAAGGGATCGAAGAGGAAATGCTAGCCCAGCACACAAAAATCCTTCCTGGAGTTGAATGTGTTGGACCGAAAGTTGCAAATATCGCAATTAAGCTGTAAACTACGACTCAGTGAATTCCGTTCTCCGGACTACATCCTGCTACTTGCAAAGCATCTTTCAGGACTTGGTCGCGTGTGTTTCAAAACAAACGACGAAGAAGAAGATAAAAATTAATACTTATTTGATCTGCCTGTATGAGAGGAACTGAATCTGAACTTTAACTTTCTATCATCTATTAATTGTGTCTGTATTTCTGATGATTTAAGGTATGTTTATAGTGGTACATATTTTACTTTTGTCTTCTTTCTTTTAGGGTGATTGTTATGTCTTTGATGGCATTACCTTGGTACATGGCAGAGTGCAGACTTTTGTGTTTCATTCTGAACCTTTGTTGCCAAGTCGCCTGTTGGAATGATCAGTTTCATTCTACTTCTTCATTCATTAACTTCTATACCAGCATCCCTCTGTATTTTAACGGGTTCCACATTTGCGTTGTTTCGGAAGTCGCCGCTGGTGTTGAGCTGATTGTTCCATTAATGAAGCGAATAGTACTGCCCTGCACCCTACCTTGTCCACGGATTCCTAGTTAGATTTTGAACAATTTGTAAGGAGCTCACTTTTATATTCTATTGATGAGCGCACATAATTAACGTGCACGCCTCTCAAAGTATCTTTGTCTGATCCTCACAGTGTACCAGCAAGCTCTTTCAAACAAAAGCTGTATACGTATCACGGCTTCATTCTTCACAATCTTGGTGTGATGTTTGAGGCTGAGTTGCCGGCCAAGCGTGACTCAAAGAGATGTGAGATGTTCCTCTTTTACAAACAGGGGCAGATGCCCCTGGATGTAGCCGGGAGAAGGGTTTCCTGCTTAACGGGCTAGGCTCGAGCAGTTTAATACTCCACTGCGTTGGGACTGCGCTTACGGACGGTAGTTTACCGATGTGCGAGTCCATCTTAATAGACTCAACCACTAGAGAAAAGTAGACCCGCAGCCTGTTAGGCGCCATCTAGACTGCTCTGAACAAACCATCTAACCATGACAGACGTTATGCCATGGCACACAGTTCGTCCCCTCTTACCACATGCTCTCTAAGAGGCAGTGGTGCTACTCGTGTCCTTGTCTTTACACAAAGACCCCGGCAGACCACTCGAGCACTCCCTTATTTTAATGTTGAAAATGAGTGTCTTTATAACTCTTCTAACACATTCATTCTCTTTAACTATGTTAACCCTCCAAATTTTTCCTTTCAGTTTCCTTATGTTAATGGTGAATATGAATGTTTTTTTATAAAAATAATAAGTTTTTCTTTTTCCAATAACTTAAATGTGAACATTTGTCTCTAACTCTCCAAATTCTTTCTTTCACTTTCCCTATGTTAATGGTGAATATTTGTGTCTATCTAACTCTCCGAATTCTGACTTTCACTTTCCCTATGTTAATGGTGAATATTTGTGTCTATCTAACTCTCCGAATTCTTACTTTCACTTTCCCTATGTTAATGGGGAATACGAATGTGTTTTTTTTCAAAAAAACTAATCATTCTTTCTTTTTCCAATAAGTTTAATGGCAAATATTTTGTTTAAAAAGTTATTGTCCATCGCAAGCGATTTTGGCCACAACATCAGACGGTTTTGTCTTAATAATGTCCCGCGTTACCTTGGATCAGTGACAAGACTATTGGTCGAGACGACTGGGTGTAAGTTAGGATGCAGGCATTCTGGTCTTGCCTCCCGTGAGACCAGGGGGTCGCTTGAAACTTGCGGGATTTGATCGTCTACCGTTTCCGTTCCTCACTGTGAGAGGTGAGTGCATTAACCTCTTGATTACAGCGACCTCATATAATAATGTTCGCATAAGCGTCAAAGGCCCGTTGCGTCGATCGACCACTACCATGTCTAACTGCCGAGGCTATGTTCACGCGTAGCGTGTTGACCGAAATCCCTACAGACTTCCCAGGTGGAGCCGAGTACTCCGATTCCTTGCGATAAGGGCCGCGAGGCGTGTATTAAACCAATGTTTGTATCAGGATTTCAATGTCTGTCCGTGTCAACCTCCCTGTTTTTCCGTGTCCCATCACCGAGGCTTCTGATTGTGTCCACCTTTTGGTCAGCGTGACCCTTGCTGTGCTGAGAATACGAGGTCGGGAGAGGTATCGTATAACCTCCAGTGGAGGGAGGGGTAGACAGGAAGAAGTCGGCTTCAGTCCGAGCAGAAAAGTCCTTGAGTAGTGGTAACCTGGACTAAACTTAATTTTAACAGGAACCACAAACCATCCGAAAACGACACAAACACCGGAGCGAGTCGAGAGCGCAGCCGTTAAGGCGCGGCCATCTTACTTTTTTCTCCCTATGGTGGATTTTAATGTCTACCTAACACACCGAATTCTTACTTTCAATTTTCTTATGTTAATGATGAACATTTGTTACTGAACTGCATCTATTAATTACTGAACTGCATCTATTAGTTACATATGGACATCTGATTTGGCGTATGTTACATAGAGATCCGTTAGTGAAAATTTGGAGTATGAATATATTGTTATTAGCCATATAACATGTTTCACAGCCATATATTATAGCCGACTTTACATTAGTTTTAAACATCATAATCTGATTATCTGGGGAAAATACTGCGGAATTTCAGATTGGAAGAAAAGAGCTGAAAGCATCTCTAACTTTGTTAATCCCGGCGTTAACCTCTTTGTTTATTCTTCCATCTTTGTCAATGTTAGTTCCTAAACAGGCAAAACTGCACTTTCTCAATTTTCTGACCACTAATCTTCGTGGGCACTCTGTTTATTATTTTAACATACTGTCATTTTTTTTGGCTGTCCATATTTTGGCTTTATAACTCAAATTTGGCTCGTTGCCGTGGAAATGTGAGCTTGTGGATTATTTCATCAACCCATAAATTTGTAAGCATATTGTGCCCTTTTGTCTCGTATTCTGGTACGGAATGATCATGATATTCGTTGGACTTTTAGCATTTTCACTGAATGCCAGTGCCATTGTTTATTCTATCCATAATTTAAATATTGATGAGTTCCAGCAGTTTCGCATATTTCCACAACTTTATATTGTTGCGTCGCTTGACGTTGTAGATCATTCTTCGTGTTTTTCTCTCAGTTATTGGAGTAGACTTTCAATTATTTTTTCTTAGAAACAATAATAAGTCCCATATCAAGCAAGATTTAACTTCTCTGTGCCATTACATACTAGATTTCCAATTAAAAAGATAAATTCGTGACAATTTTATACCGCAACAGTTTTTCGCTTCCCTCTCCCTCTCTCCCTCTAGCTTTCTCTCTCTCGCTCTCTCTGTCAATGACATCCATATAAACTATTGTACCCGTCATTCATAATCTGCTATGTGTATTGGCATCAGGAAATAGCGGGACTGATATAATTTAGCAGCCAATACCAAGATAGATTTATTGTATCTCTGGCGATTGTTTCATTTCTCTTATAATTATTTAATTAGATTCCTCATAATGATTTCACTTAGCTAAGCAGACGACGAGTCGCCTAACATTTATGGTTATAGCGAATTGTCAATATATAATCTGTCCTAGTGGCATTATTCGACACATTTGTTTTTTAAAA
Source organism: Ariolimax columbianus (assembly GCA_036924085.1). Lineage (NCBI taxonomy): Eukaryota > Metazoa > Mollusca > Gastropoda > Stylommatophora > Arionidae > Ariolimax > Ariolimax columbianus. Next base: position 2,557 of record JAVGWX010000354.1, on the reverse strand, counting down.
GACACATTTTCGCTTTATAAAATAATGAATTCCACATGCTGAATAAATGAATAAATGAATGTTTATATATATATTGTCATCTAATTCTCTTGTACTGTGTTTTAAAAGAATTAACTTTCCATAGGGTAAGACCTTGCTGGTTCATGAATCCGAACACATGTGTTCTTTGGCTTTCTTTACTCTCTTTATCTATGGACGATTCCATGACAGAAATTGACTGGCAATATTGGCTTTCACAGCATGTGGCCTATTCAGCGTCACCTTCTTTCTAAGATTTCCTGTCTGTGTTCTATTCTCTGCCACATTCTTTCTTTTGTAACCTTGTTCAACCACAACAGGCCTAGAGCTTTTCTTTGCGATGTGTTAATAAAGCTTTGTAATCTCTTATTTTGAGTTTGGTCATCCGCCATGTTTCTGCTCCATATACAAGGACCGATTTCAAAATGGTGCTGAATATCCTTAGCCTGATAGACATTCTGATTATTTTAGAGTACAATATGGATTTCACATAACAGACCAATCATCCAGTTGTCTGCACACTCGATTTTAAGTATAAACAAAGACATCTAGACCATTTGCTCCAAGTAGAAGAGTAGTGACTAAGTGATGTGATATGGTTTTCAATATGACAGGGGCTATTCTTGTCTTTTGTATCCTGATTTCAGCTGAAATGAGGCGTTGGACTGAAAGGTGCAGATTTCGTAGCCTAGCTGTAAACTACGATACAATGTGACAACGTCCTTTTCAGGACGAACGTCAAAGAACAAGAACAAGACTGCTGGTCTTTACATTCTGATCTGCACGGTTTGTCAGGTTTAAGATGCTCGCTAGCTCTGTAAAGCTTTCTGCCGCCTCAAATGGTATTCTTCTCAGTTTGGTAGGAGTAATGTTGTTGGCTGCATTCCATTTTACAATTTTTTATTTTTTGCCATGTCGACTGCAAAGTCCAGGTCCACCAGTTGTTTAAATAAGATTCGAAGTATATGTCTGCCATAATCATAATTTATTGTAAACATATTAAGAATTGTACAAGAATGTAGTATGTCTATATCATTATAATCTACTGTACAAGAATGTAGTATGTCTACATCATTTATAAACTATTGTACAAAAATGAAGTATGTCTACATCATTATAATCTACTGTACAAGAATGTAGTATTGCTACATCATTATAAACTATTGTACAAGAATGAAGTATGTCTTCATCATTATAATCTATCAAGAATGTAGTATGTCTACATCATTATAATCTATTGTACAAGAATGTAGTATGTCTACATCATTATAATCTATTGTACAAGAATGTAGTATGTCTACATCATTATAAACTATTGTACAAGAATGAAGTATGTCTACATCATTATAATCTACTATACAAGAATGTAGTATGTCTACATCATTATAAACTATTGTACAAGAATGAAGTATGTCTACATCATTATAATCTACTGTACAAGAATGTTGTATGTCTACATCATTTATAAACTATTGTACAAGAATGAAGTATGTCTACATCATTATAATCTATCAAGAATGAAGTATGTCTACATCATTATAATCTATCAAGAATGTAGTATGTCTACATCATTTTAATCTATTGTACTAGAATGTAGTATGTCTACATCATTATAAACTATTGTACAAGAATGAAGTATGTCTACATCATTATAATCTATCAAGAATGTAGTATGTCTACATCATTATAATCTATTGTACAAAAATGAAGTATGTCTACATCATTATAATCTATTGTACAAGAATGTAGTATGTCTACATCATTTTAATATATTGTAGAAGAATGTAGTATGTCTACATCATTATAATCTATTGTAGAAGAATGTAGTATGTCTACATCATTATAATCTATTGTAGAAGAATGTAGTATGTCTACATCATTATAAAATATTGTAGAAGAATGTAGTATTTCTACATCATTATAATCTATTGTAAAAGAATGTAGTATGTCTACATCATTATAATCTATTGTACAAAAATGAAGTATGTCTACATCATTATAATCTATTGTACAAGAATGAAGTATGTCTACATCATTATAATCTATTGTAGACGAATGTAGTATGTCTACATCATTATAATCTACTGTAGAAGAATGTAGTATGTCTACATCATTATAATCTATTGTACAAGAATGTAGTATGTCTACATCATTATAATCTATTGTACAAGAATGTAGTATGTCTACATCATTATTATCTATTGTAGAAGAATGTAGTATGTTTACAACATTATAATCTATCAAGAATGTAGTATGTCTACATCATTATAAACTATTGTACAAGAATGAAGTATGTCTACATCATTATAATCTATCAAGAATGTAGTATGTCTACATCATTATAATCTATTGTACAAGAATGTAGTATGTCTACATCATTATAATCTATTGTACAAGAATGTAGTATGTCTACATCATTATAATCTATTGTACAAGAATGTAGTATGTTTACATCATTATAATCTATCAAGAATGTAGTATATTTATAACCACTCGGCCTACTGGTCTAGGGGTATGATTGACAAATATGGAACGAGAA
>JAVGWX010000353.1:0-30271 GCA_036924085.1 Ariolimax columbianus | reverse complement strand
ATGACTCAGGTTAAGATTATTGAAATCAAAGCGGCAGAAAATAAAACCATTCTGTCTGTGTGTGAGTTACAAGTTTTTGGCGGTATGTACAAACTCTTAACATTTTGTTAATGCATGTGATTGTTGGTACATTTATGAGTGACACATAAGGAATGAAAGAGAAATAAGCTCGAGTGTTGCCGGGCTCAAAGACGCGTAGAAAGAATATTGTATTGTGAACTTGCCAAGCCGTGGTAAGAGACGGCTAAGAAGGGTTGGTGGATAGAATGGAAATGGGTGGATAGAATGGAAATGGGAGGATAGAATGGAAATGGGTGGATAGAATGGGAATGAGAACAGGTTAAATGCAGTAGGTCTCAGAGCACACTGAAAAAGACACACACCTAAGAAAAGACTTGGTCTTAAATATCATCAGAAAAGGTTAAAATGCACCTGTCAAATACGAGGTAGAAAGACTGAAAATAATTGTAGCTGCTTGGAAAAGTACCAAAATAACAATGTAGTTGTCGTAGGTTCTTTGTTCCACAGCGCTTAGAAAGAACCTTCTTATTATTTTCGCTTGTCCTGTTTGTTTCTTTCAGCCTCAGGTTTAAAAGAAAAGTCGCGAAAGTGGCCCATTTGTTACTTCTCTATATAAACTATTCCCTACATCGTCCTCAACTAGCTTTTGACGGTTTGTTACCAAATCTGGTTTGACCATCTTCAGACTCGTCCTGTGTGGAAGTACTTGTGTCAGCACGACTGGTCGATGGTCAGTTTCCATACATATGTTAGGAATAACCCTAGAATATGTTATGCTTCTTCTCTGCCTGTTTTTTATGAGAATATAATTTGAGACGCTACGCCTGTGTTGTCCCACCCGTACTACGTTTTTATATGAATAATAGAGATACCAAATTAAAACTACAAAAGGTGCTTTCCATGGTCATCTCTAAATAGAGGCCTTCGGACTCATTGAGAAACCCCACGGAAAGACGGCCGACTAAATGACGAAACTTTCATGTGTCAACTATTGTCCATTTCACATTGATCGGCGTCAAATGTCTAATATCTCAATAACCCTTACACCAAAAACGTGATTTTTTGTACGTGGATTTATCTTTTCAATATCCAGACGACTAAATAATTTACATCGTGTCAGGTTTTGCCATTTTCTTTTAATTTTTGTTAGCAACGGAATTATTTTGTCCCTGGAGAAAATAATTTACTGTAAATTTAAAAATAAAATTGCCTTTATTTGGACAAAGGCGTATCCCCAATTCGAATGAGATTTTCTACATTAAATTCCATATAATGCTCTTTTTAATGTAGTTCTTGTGTTTTAGGAACTGTAAGATGGAACTGCGCATTTCGTAGAAAAAATTTGTGAAAATGTAGAAGCACACGATATATAGAACATAGAAAGTACATGTTTCAGAAGGATTGGTTAAGTTTTATAAATAGATGCTGGAATAAACAATAAATGGTTATAATTGAGTTCTGAGATCCATCTTCTAGCTGGTTGGGGTCGCCTTGTAAAGGACCGTTTACCAAGGTGATGGAACATTTTAAAGAAGGCTACAAATAGGCCCACTGTTTCCTTCCATGCATATCTTAACATGCGATAAAGGAAAGTTGTTCATGGGGTTGTTCAACTCATCACGTAAAAAATCAGTGCCACAAGCCATTGGGAAAATTATTGGAAGTTAGGTTGCCATGTTGGGTTCCACAAGAGATGTTTAAATTAGAGTAGTTTATGCTGTCATTTTGTTAAAGATACAGCTGGAGCATATGCGTTTAGGGTAGGGGAGATTGGGCTGGTGACTATAAGAAACAAAGGTTGCATGAATGTATTGGACGAACGCAGGTCACCCCGGAGTAAATAACCGTTTTGACACTAGGTCAACAAAGGAAACGACAGGCAAAGGGTTCACAACGAACGTAGAGAACTTGGCTAGTTTGGGGGTGGGTTTCAGTTTGACCAGTTCTAGTATCGGACATAAGTGGTAGGGGTTTGACCAGTTCTAGTATCGGACATAAGTGGTAGGGGTTTGACCAGTTCTAGTATCGGACATAAGTGGTAGGGGTTTGACCAGTTCTAGTATCGGACATAAGTGGTAGGGGTTTGACCAGTTCTAGTATCGGACATAAATGGTAGGGGTTTGGCCAGTTCTAGTTTCGGACATAAGTGGTAGAGGTTTAACCAGTTCTAGTATCGGACATAAGTGGTAGGGGTTTGACCAGTTCTAGTATCTGACCGAAGTGGTAGGAGTTTGACCAGTTCTAGTATCGGACATAAGTGGTAAGGGTTTGACCAGTTCTAAAATGTCAAATGTTACAGAGCTACATAGGTGACAAGGGCCAGGGAATCAAATGTAACACCGGTCAAAGTACCCACCAATAACATTAGAACCCTACTCAGGGCTACAGTTAATACATTTGTCATCTTCTGGACTCTTCTACAATGGCCATTTTAAGAGCGTACCCAGTCAAAATAAAATGATCACAGTCTCTGTCCCAAAATGGACACATAGATGAGAAATCCCACGACCTTTAAGGGTCACATAGAAAGTTCCAGATAAGGTACTCTTTCTTGAGTCTTACCGTAGCTCAGAGAAAGTTTACGCTCCAAAACTGAACAGAGATAGACGACATGTACCCAAATGAGGAGAATGCAGTAAAGGAGTTGGAGAATCAGGGTATTATATACATTTGACCACAGAACAGACCACCATGCAGATAGTACAACAGTAGAAGGATAACTGTGAAGTCACAGAAGCCGACTCTAGTCACTGAGAGGAAAGATCTTGACCAAGCACTTGCTTGAATGGTAAAGACTCAACCCAAACCAGCAATTGTGAGCATTTGACTGCGTGTTATGTCGTGGTGGATTGTCGCTGAAACTTTGTCACAACTGACGTTGACTCTAAATCCTTCAATGGTTATCGACTGCATATAACTCAGAAAGAGAAGTGTTTTCATTAAACACGAAGTTGTCGCCCCAAAAACCCATTATAACAAATGTGTTGCTCTTGGTCTGACACCAACAGTATATGAACCATTGTGGTTGACACGAGAACCCGAGGCATCAAAGGCGTTACTCCTGATTGAAGAGCCCCCCACCGATGCAAGAACCGCTGTATTTGCCGCATAGTTTCTGACTTCATGACGAGATTTCAGGTTAATTAGACGACACAGATGCTACACAAGCAGAGGAATAGGAGAGGCGGGCTCCAGACCAGCAAGGACGAGATGGTTGGCACCGGATAAGAACCAGTTATCCAGCTAGTTAGACCGTGTCAACGTTTGTTAGATGAGACTGTGAAAAAGTAGTAAGAGCGTTATCTAGAATCGACCAAAGTGATAGGACGCGAGGCTCTACTAGTACAAGAGAAAGACCTGTGTTACTTGCAGGAGACTCTTAACTCACAATAGCTTCAGATACTATTAATTGTTTGTAAAATAAACATTGATTGATACTGCTGCAGTTTCAATAGTTGATTGTCAGAGTGTTCTAGTTAGAGGTATGAGTAAGTAAAAGAGCGAACGTTGTAAGAATGAAAGTAGATAAGAGAGTGACCTGCTACAGACATACTGTTTTACAATAATCTGACACACCATATTGTAACCTGCTGTGTAGTTCAACCACCGTATGTCTCACTATATCGCTGTGTGCATCTAACTGATATACCAGCATGTTATGTTAGCTAGATAACTAGAACCTTCTGTTGTTTTTCTACATGCAGAGCCTTTATGTGGTGATGGAAAGTATAGTTATTCCTGCGACATGGACTGCAAATGTCGTGGTCACGAGGTGTGCAATAATGTAACAGGAATCTGTGCCCCAGGATGTCCAAAAGGCTTTTTTGGGTATCAGTGCGCACAAACGTGTCCCTTGTGTGGGAACGACAGTTGTCTTTATCGGTCAGGACGGTGTTATCTATGTCCTGAGGGAAGGATGGGACACACATGCGATTCAAGTAAACTGATAGATATACTTTATGATGGATACAACTCAATCTATGTATATACTTCTAGTTATTTTTTATTTGATTAAATACTCAACATTTTCTACTCTGATATATTTTGGTTGTTCTTGTTTAATGCCCACACTGATGGTTGTGTTATGCTTGGCCTCATCTACTCACTACTACGGGCATCACATCGATCCATACCTCGTCAGCCAGAATGCCTTGTTTCCAGTGAACACTACATGGAAGATAAATTGTGGTCTTGGTAATTGTATTGTGCCTGAGCCTGACGCGACGTCCTGGTCAGTACTTTGCGCATGTCTGGACTAGCGTCTCAGTTCACCTATATTTGGGTTCACGGTTCAAAGCTACTTATCAGTATTCAAAGATGAGTGACTGATAGTACTCTAATTATTGTTGTACAACGATAAGTCATTGATGTCACGGCTACTATTATTGTTGTACAACGATAAGTCATTGATGTCACGGCTACTATTATTGTTGTACAACGATAAGTCATTGATGTCACGGCTACTATTATTGTTGTACAACGATAAGTCATTGATGTCACGGCTATTATTATTGTTGTACAACAATACGTCATTGATGTCACGGCTACTATTAATGTTAGTTGTGTGGGATTGAGATGTTGCCTCCATCACTCGGGTATCTAGCTACATGTTAGTTGTGTGGATTGAGATGTTGCCTCCAGCACTCGGGTAGCTACATGTTAGTTGTGTGGGATTGAGATGTTGCCTCCAGCACTCGGGTAGACATGTTAGCTGTGTGGGATTGAGATGTTGCCTCCAGCACTCGGGTAGCTAGCTATATGTTAGTTGTGTGGGATTGAGATGTTGCCTCCAGCACTCGGGTAGCTAGCTACATGTTAGTTGTGTGGATTGAGATGTTGCCTCCAGCACTCGGGTAGCTACATGTTAGTTGTGTGGATTGAGATGTTGCCTCCAGCACTCGGGTAGCTACATGTTAGTTGTGTGGATTGAGATGTTGCCTCCATCACTCGGGTAGCTCTACATGTTAGTTGTGTGGGTTGAGATGTTGCCTCCAGCACTCGGGTAGCTACATGTTAGTTGTGTGGGTTGAGATGTTGCCTCCATCACTCGGGTAGCTACATGTTAGTTGTGTGGGTTGAGATGTTGCCTCCAGCACTCGGGTAGCTACATGTTAGTTGTGTGGATTGAGATGTTGCCTCCATCACTCCGGTAGCTCTACATGTTAGTTGTGTGGGTTGAGATGTTGCCTCCAGCACTCGGGTAGCTACATGTTAGTTGTGTGGGTTGAGATGTTGCCTCCATCACTCGGGTAGCTACATGTTAGTTGTGTGGGTTGAGATGTTGCCTCCATCACTCGGGTAGCTACATGTTAGTTGTGTGGATTGAGATGTTGCCTCCAGCACTCGGGTAGCTACATGTTAGTTGTGTGGATTGAGATGTTGCCTCCAGCACTCGGGTAGACATGTTAGTTGTGTGGGTTGAGATGTTGCCTCCAGCACTCGGGTAGCTACATGTTAGTTGTGTGGATTGAGATGTTGCCTCCATCACTCCGGTAGCTCTACATGTTAGTTGTGTGGGTTGAGATGTTGCCTCCATCACTCGGGTAGCTACATGTTAGTTGTGTGGGTTGAGATGTTGCCTCCATCACTCGGGTAGCTACATGTTAGTTGTGTGGGTTGAGATGTTGCCTCCATCACTCGGGTAGCTACGTGCTAGTTGTGTTCGATTGAGATGTTGCCTCCAGCACTCGGGTAGCTACATGTTAGTTGTGTGGGATTCAGTTGATGCCTCCTGGTAATAATAAAGTCCAGCTGGTGCCAAGAACTGCATTTTGGAAGTTTTAATGTTGCCTTAAGGTTTATTTTGTTGCAGAGACAAAGTTTGTGTACAGAGATGGTATTTGATGCTGAATTCCTGCAGATTGTGCTCCCTTTCCTTCAAACGCCCATTATCGTATTTATCTAATCGATCTGAACATGAGGTCAAGGCCGAACCGACCCGAGCATTAAAATCTCCAAGCATGTATAGGTAGTCTGATCAAAACTATTAATTTATATATTAACTTAGTTGCTCCTGGCAAACGATGATTCGGACATGATGGGACGGGTTTGTCTTGATAATGTAACTTGCGCTGTATTTAGATTATAGTGAGATAAACTCCACTGGTCATCAACCTGACTCTATAAGCCCAAGTTACATAGGACCAGTAACAATACATGTCGAGACGGCTAGAGACAACTCAGGACGCAAGCACTCTTGAGATCAGGGGTAGTTTGAAAACTGCTGGACTCTATCCTCGTTTTCATAGGTGATATGTGTATCGTGATATATATATATATCATCATCATGAAGCATGTCCTTTTTAGACCGTCGCTCCCATCACAGTCTGTCTGAAAGAAACTTTCCCTTGCCAAACCTTCAGCCTCTGCCACAATCATACCCAGGCATTACTGTATATCTTGGTGCCATAGTCTTCTTGGTATACCCTTGTCTCTTTTGCCTGGCACCATACCTCCATCACTGTCCTCTCAAAACCGTTGTGTCTCTTGGTGTGACCAAAATATTTACAATTTCTGGTCAAAATGGAATTGATAAACGATTTCTCCTCTAAATGAAACTCTTGCCGAATGTCTGCATTTGTCTTTTTTTTCGTACAGGGTATTGTGATGATCTTGCTGTAACAGTTTCACTCAAACGATTCTATTCTTTGTCTAGAAGTTTGAATATATATATATATATATATATATATATATATATATATATATATATATATGCCTGTCCCACACTGTTTCGTGGCTCGTGATCTACATTGTACATTGTAAACTATCGGCTTGTTTCATGGATTATATGATACACTCTAAACTTCCTACTTGACTGGTTGATTACTTATTGTGCTATACAAGTATCACTGTTTCATGGTTCATTACAAAAGTTAACTATTCGCTTGATTTATGTTTTCATTGACAGAGAAGAAGCATGCTGCTTGTTTCAAAGTTCATTTACAGAGCGTGAACTTAAAAGTTGATTCACCGCTCTTTGCCAGATTGGGAGCTTGGTATCTTTAATGGACAGAATATGAATATACCATTGTTTTACGGCTATCTATTACAGTTCACAAATTTACTAAATTTCACGTTTATTCTAATAATTCTTGTGTGTGCAGAAAGTTTCACATACTTTTCTATCCATGTTTGTAGATTGTACAACTGGCAGATTTGGTCGAAGCTGCGAAGAAGAATGTCCAGAACACTGTGAAAACGATTGTAATATATATAATGGTGGATGCACCTGTCAACGTGGATACAAACAGCCTCTATGTCAAGGTTTGTTAATCTTCACCAAATAACACCGCTTCCTATTGGTCAGCTATTTTGTTGAGTACGAACTGCTGCAGCAGGAACGCTGAATGGGATCAGTAATCACAGACGTCGTTATACAATCTCAGGTCAAAAAGTTCACATCTGACATTATTTATATTTTATCAAACAAAACCTACAAACGATAATAATAATAATTGGTCCATCGGCGTCGATGAGGACTACCAACATCATCACGTGTCATGATGCATCGTCGAGTTTGTGTGTTCGCTCAAGGCTGATCAAGCCAATTTGAGCCTGAAAAGATCATTGACACGACTGGAAAATGCAGACCTCAGTTGTCTATGATATTTCTGATGTTTCTGATATGTTCTCTGCTCTAAACTTTTTGGTTACACGTCTATCCTAGGCAGCCTGGATGCGAAGACCCTGCTAGGAGGACAAACAAACAATAATATCTTGATATTTACAATGTTCCAATACTAAAACCAGTTTTCTACCAAGAGATGGTTACCGGTAGCCTGTATCATGAATAGCCTATCCAGGATATACGTCAAAATATTTCACATATTTCAGAAACACTAGGTGCTGATAACCTTGTTAGTTCTATTAGAGATTTACCGACAGAAACGATTACATTAGTTTTATAACGATGATCAAGACATACAGTAATAAATAATGGCTAGTTATCCCATCTGGTTTTTCTTGATAGCAGTCCCTGGCAACTATATCATTGTAATACTTGCAGGAAGTCTGTACCTAAACATGTATTTACTCTTGTAGTAGTGAATATCGGCTGCCTCTTGTTCTGTTATGGTGAGGTTTCTATCGCATGCACACCCCATTTTACTTCCCATTTAGCGCATTGCACATACACATTGCACATACACATTGCACATACAAATTATTTATTTGGAATACAAATTAAAATGAGAAATGTATCCAAATAAACTTACATTTTGCAAACAGTTACCCATTTCATCATAAAACATTTGACATACATCAGCGTCAATGAGGAGTTCTGATCCTAGAGTGATCTTTATCCACCCCCCCCCCCACCGCCCGCCCGTCCCCTGGAGAAGATTTTTGTTAATTTAGATGGGAGAGGGAGGATTAGGAAGTTGGAAATACAGTCTGAGATTGTTATAACATTGATCTGTGTAGGGAAATACAGTCTGAGATTGTTATAACATTGATCTGTGTAGGGAAATACAGTCTGAGATTGTTATAACATTGATCTGTATACGGAAATACAGTCTGAGATTGTTATAACATTGATCTGTATACGGAAATACAGTCTGAGATTGTTATAACATTGATCTGTATACGGAAATACAGTCTGAGATTGTTATAACATTGATCTGTGTAGGGAAATACAGTCTGAGATTGTTATAACATTGATCTGTGTAGGGAAATACAGTCTGAGATTGTTATAACATTGATCTGTTTACCGAAATACAGTCTGAGATTGTTTTAACATTGATCTGTATAGGGAAATACAGTCTGAGATTGTTATAACATTGATCTGTATAGGGAAATACAGTCTGAGATTGTTATAACATTGATCTGTATAGGGAAATACAGTCTGAGATTGTTATAACATTGATCTGTATACGGAAATACAGTCTGAGATTGTTATAACAATGATCTGCATACGGAAATACAGTCTGAGATTGTTATAACATTGATCTGTATAGGGAAATACAGTCTGAGATTGTTATAACATTGATCTGTATAGGGAAATACAGTCTGAGATTGTTATAACATTGATCTGTATAGGGAAATACAGTCTGAGATTGTTATAACATTGATCTGTATACGGAAATACAGTCTGAGATTGTTATAACATTGATCTGTATAGGGAAATACAGTCTGAGATTGTTATAACATTGATCTGTATACGGAAATACAGTCTGAGATTGTTATAACATTGATCTGTATACGGAAATACAGTCTGAGATTGTTATAACATTGATCTGTATACGGAAATACAGTCTGAGATTGTTATAACATTGATCTGTATACGGAAATACAGTCTGAGATTGTTATAACATTGATCTGTATACGGAAATACAGTCTGAGATTGTTATAACATTGATCTGTATAGGGAAATACAGTCTGAGATTGTTATAACATTGATCTGTATAGGGAAATACAGTCTGAGATTGTTATAACATTGATGTGTATACGAAATAATAGTCTACACATCACACGTGGCATTACGGATATCGCACTTGATCGTCTGGTGACAACGTACACTTTCGCTGTCACTCCCGTCTGTCATTCCAGTCTATTACTCCAGACTATCACTCTAGTCTGTCACTCTCGTCTGTCACTACCGTCTGTCACTCCAGTCTGCCACTCCAGTCTGTCACTGCAGTCTCTTTCTCCAGTCTGTCACTCCCGTATGTAACTCCCGTCTGTCACTTTGCTTTGTCGGGATTGGGAAAACCATAGATTGCTTCATGCAACTTGGGAAACTTTGATGAAACCATGTACGCTCAGAATAGTGAAAATGTTGTTTTTTAAAATTGTTTGCACAGCAAGCTTGCGGCACTTTCACCATCCAACTGTACTATTCAAAGAGTGATCAATAACATGTCATTACCGAGACCTATGTTCTGTAGGAGATTAAGTCTGCAGTGTATAGTGGATTTTTAATTCAGGTTGATATTTGACTGCTGTGGCATAAGTTGTTGATGTTTGCAAGATATGGTTACTCGTGTTCTATTGTCGTTTTTTCTTTAAACGAATATAAAGGCCTTAGCTATTTATAGACAGTTCTAATCATTCTTTGATTAAGAAATTATTTTATGAGATAATCTCGTTGTGTACTGAACTTTATAGTTGAAGTCCTTGTATGTTGGAAAGAATTTGAATTTCATGTTAGTGAGAAATATAGAGCTTCAAAATGAAAGGGAAAAGTATTATTCATGGCCATACACTTTCAGCTCCAGTATGGACAGTTCGGAAATGATTATTTACTCTGAAAATGAGGGAACGCATATCCAGCACAGATTCCTAAAGCGCCACAGATGGCGCTAATAAAGTGGGAGACTTATGGCAATCGAATCATGATCGCAATGTTTTGAACTAGGTCATCAATAATAAAATCATTTGGTGCACCAACTAACGAGTCTGAAGATGATAAAAAGCAAGGTGTGCAACAAACTGCAAGAGGTCATTAAGATGCAGAAAAATAAAGATCTCTTAATAATAATAGGATACTTCGGTGATTGAATAGTAGCAGGCAACATGGATTACATTTTGGAAAAACAACGAGTGAGACAGATAATGGATATATGTTTTCATAGCTATGTGTGCTAATTGAAATGGAGGGAGAAATCATTTTTATACAAGAAGGTACATACTGTCACACGGAGATCACCAGATCACGTAACGGAAAACTAGTTCGATCACACATGTGCTAGTAAACCATTCAGAAGCATACTACAAGATATAAAGCGACGAGGAGACGTTATTACAGAAGATGAACGATTAAAGCGATGTTCAAGGAGACGTTAAAACAGAAGATGTAAGATTAAAACGACGAACGAGGAGACGTTACAACAGAAGATGTAAGATTAAAGCGACGATGGAGGAGACGTTACAACAGAAGATGTAAGATTAAAGCGACGACCGAGAAGACGTTATAACAGAAGATGTACGATTAAAGCGATGAGGGAGGAGACGTTAAAACAGAAGATGTACAATTAAGGCGACGAGGGAGGAGACGTTATAACAGAAAATGTACGATTAAAGCGATGAGCGAGGAGACGTTATACCAGACCACAACATGCTGATGAGGATCTTGCATCTCAAGCTAAAAAACTAAACAGTAATTGGCGCAAGGAGAACACGATAAAACGTACATCTTTTACAGGGAAACCAAAGACAGAATTAAGCATAGAACTTAATAACATATCAAGTGCCACAAGAGCTTTATGAGGAGGATGAGCCGGACATGAATAGTTTGCGGTACTATGTTAAGGAGTTGTGTAATAAGATGTGAAAAAACTGTACGATTCAAGAGAATCAAACACAATGAATGACCTCAAAAGGGACATTGGCTGCAATAGAAGAAAGGAAAAAGAAGAAAACTACTCAAGGATTGTCAAATCGGAATCACCAAAACAGAAGCAGAGATAAAGTATATTATTGCAGGTAAAGAGGTCAGGAGGTGTATTAGGAAAATAACAACTGCAGTATATTGACCAGTTGCCACAGGAGGCAGCAGCATCAGAGAAAATAAGAGATCTCTACTCATTAGCAACGAAAGTGGCAGATAGATTGAAATAGACAGACAGAATAATCAAAGATGGAAAAAACAAGATATTGACATCACTGGAGGATCATCAGAAACGATGGTTTGAGTATTTCAAAGAAAGTCTAAACAGATCTCCACCACAAGATGTACCAAACATCCTACCAGCAGAGGAGACCCTGAATTTGGACTGTAACCTACCAGGTAAGATTGAAATCCAAAGGGTTATTTCTAAACTTAAGAAAGGGAAAGAGGAAGGACGAGACAGAATAATGCTCAAGCGATAATGACAAATATACGAGGGGGGGGGGGTTTCAGTGGTCTCGAGGTAAGGTGTCCGCCTCGAGTGGGGGAGGGGGTGTTTCAGTGGTCTCGAGGTTAGGTGTCCGCCTGGGGTGGGAGAGGGGGGGGTTTCAGTGGTCTCGAGGTAAGGTGTCCGTCTCGGGTGGGGGGCTCAGTGTTCTCGAAGTAGGGTGTCCGCCTGGGGTGGGAGAGGGGGGGGGGGGTTTCAGTGGTCTCGAGGTAAGGTGTCCGTCTCGGGTTGGGGACTCAGTGGTCTCGAGGTAAGGTGTCCGCCTCGGGTGGGGGGGCTCAGTGTTCTCGAGTTAGGGTGTCCGCCTGGGGTGGGAGAGAGGGGGGTTTCAGTGGTCTCCAGGTAAGGTGTCCATCTCGGGTGGGAGGGGGGGGGCGGGGTTTCAGTGGTCTCGATGTAAGGTGTCCGTCTCGGGTTGGGGACTCAGTGGTCTCGAGGTAAGGTGTCCGCCTCGGGTGGGGGGGCTCAGTGTTCTCGAGTTAGGGTGTCCGCCTGGGGTGAGAGAGAGGGGGTTTCAGTGGTCTCCAGGTAAGGTGTCCATCTCGGGTGGGAGGGGGGGGGCGGGGTTTCAGTGGTCTCGATGTAAGGTGTCCGTCTCGGGTGGGAGATGAGGGGGGGGCGGTTTCAGTGGTCTCGAGGTAAGGTGTCCGCCTTGGGTTGGGGGCTCAGTAGTCTCGAGGTAAGGTGTCCGCCATAGGATGGGGGACTCAGTGGTCTCGAGGTGAGGTGTCCGCCTCGGGTTGGGGGCTCAGTGGTCTCGACGTAAAGTGTCCGCCTCGGGTGGGGGACTCAGTGGTCTTGAGGTAAGGTGTCCGCCTTGGGTTGGGGGCTCAGTAGTCTTGAGGTAAGGTGTCCGCCTCGGGTGGAGGAATCAGTGGTCTCGTGGTAACGTATCCGATTCAGGTGGGAAATTCAGTGGTCTCGAGGTAAGGTGTCCGCCTCGGGTAGGGGACTCAGTGGTCTCGAGGTAAGGTGTCCGCCTCTTCGACTCAGTGGTCTCGAGGTAAGGTGTCCGCCTCATGACTCCGTGGTTTGGAGGTAAGGTTTCCGCCTCGGGTGGGGGGGGGGGACCCAGTGGTCTGAAGGTAAAGTGTCCGCATCGGGGTTTTTTTTGGGGGGGGGGGAGGGGACCCAGTAGTCTGGAGGTAAGGTGTCCACCTCGGGTTGGGGACTCAGTGGTCTCGAGGTAAGGTGTCCGCCTTGACATTGAATGTGCCATTTCTGGAACACTACTGACTGTGTGCATGTGTGTGTGTGTGTGTGTTTGTGTGTCAGATTGTGTGTGTGAGTGCGTGAGTGTATGTCTGTGATTTTGTGTGTGTCTGATTGTGTTTGTGTGTGTGTGTGTGTGTATGTGTATGTGTATGTGTGTGTGTGTGTGTATGTAAAGGAGCTCTCCGACTGCCGGTGATGTAACGGCGGCAAGCAGTATATCAACGTTCCTCGATCGTCTCGCCGACCGTCTCTTTCTTTCTCTATCACACACTCTCTGTCCCATCGATTTGACAAATGGAAAGCTAGTATTATTTTCAAAATCCTGACCTGGACGTCACAGAGTGTGTCCTGTTCATAGACTGGCTTGTTGCAGAGCACTGAACCAGATCTATATCCTGTCTGCATAGAACGCTGTAATCCCTGCAGTGGTGAACGAGCGAATGATCGACGGCCCGGTCCGTTCGATACACTTGCCCATGATTGCTAACTGGTTACTACTGTGGGCATCCATGAGCAGCTAAGTCAATTCAAGATGACCTTTAGACCTCATAGTAGAAGTGGAAAGACTAAGTCAAGTCAAGATGACCTCCAGACCACATGGAAGAAGTGAAGCGACTAAGACAAATCGATAACCTGAGCCTACCAAATGGTCGAAAAATAACACTGTGTGTCGCAGCTGGAAAATACACGAGCAATTTCAGAGCGGAGGCAGAGGCACTGAGGGCTGCAGTAGAAGAAATGGAGACAGGTAAGCCATATAGTCCTGCTTACAGATGCCCTGGCCGTAGTAACAGCACTAAAAAGCCACAAAAATACTGAACTTAATGATTTTAGAGCAGTACTCTGTCTACTATGCCAGTAGTCCGCACAAAAAAGAGTAGTGGTACAGTGGGTTCCATCCCACTGTAACATCAAAGGCAACGAGGAGGCAGACAGACTGGAAAAATAAGGTGCAAGGCTACCACAACCATATCCTAGTGTGATATACGAAGAGTCAAAAAGGCTTATTAGAGCTAAATACATGACCAAATGGGAAACCGAACATACTGGCTACACAAAAAACGATGCCTATTACCAGTTGAACAGAAGAGAGCAGGTCGTGGTCTTCAGACTTCGCACTGGCCACAATAGACTGAGGTACTACCTATTCAACAAATTGAAGATAGGTGGTACCGACGAAACTCGTGTGGTACCGGGAAAAGGACCGCTGAAAATTGATTGCAAAACTGCCCGACATACGAGGACCAGAGAAAGATGATGTGGCAATCACCAGTGGCAACACTAGACAAACTCTATAGCAGTGTCGACAGCCTCAGGATGACTGCTGCTTTTTTCGAAAAAAGGCAGGGTGACATCTGACAGCGTACGAAGAAGAAAAAATCGATAACCTATAGACCACATGTAGAAATGGACCCCAGGGTAGACGTGGAGCCACTAAGTAAGGTCAAGGTGACCTATAGAACTCAGTGTAGAAGGGGACCAAATAAGAAGGAGAAGAAAGCACTGTGTATTGTATAACCTGTTAGATATTTTTTCTAGTGTTCTATTTCGTAATGTCGTGAAGGGTTGTTTGATGTGGATTTTCCACAGCAGTGTTCTATTATGTGTCGTAATAGTACATGTAATCACGTGAATGGTGAATGTTTACCTTGTGTCTCAAACCGAAAAGGAGCGTTCTGTGAAGGTTACATATGCTATCCTTACTTTCTAGATATTTTGTAGACAGTTCCTTGCTCGTCTCTCACTTGACACTTGCTACAAAATCTCATATTCGCTTGTGTCTCCCGTGACACTTGCTACCAGATCTTATCCTCTCTCGTCTCTCCAGTGACACTTGCTACCAGATCTCATCCTCTCTCGTCTCTCCAGTGACACTTGCTACCAGATATCATCCTCTCTTGTGTCTCCCGTGACACTTGCTACCAGATCCCACCCTCGCTTGTATCTTCCGGGACACTTGCTACCAGATCTCACCCTAGCTCGTCTCGATCGTGACACTTGCTACCAGATCTAATCCTCGCTCGCCTCTGCCGTGACACTTGCTACAAGATCTCATTCTCTCTTGTGTCTCGCCTGACAATTACTACCAGATCTCATCCTCGCTCGTCTCTATCATGACTCTTGATACCAGATCTCACCCTCGATTGTGCCCCCCGTGACACTTGCTACAAGATCTCATCTTCGCTTGTCACTACCATAGCAATTGCTGCCATATCTCATACTAGCTCGTCTCTCCCGTGACACTTGCTACCAGATCTTATTATCGATCGTCTCTACTGTGACAATTGCTACCAGGTCATATCATCGCTTGTCTGTCCCATAACAATTGCTATCAGATCGCATCCTCGCTCGTCCTTATCGTGGAACTTGCTACCTGATCTAATCCTCGCTCGTCTCTATCGTGACATTGGCTACCAGATCTCACTCTCGCTTGTGCCCCCCGTGACATTTGTTACAAGATCTCTTACAGGCTCATCTCTCCCGTACCACTTCCTCGATATCTCAACCTTGCTGGTTTTTCCCGTGACACTTGCTACCAGATCTGATCCTCGCTCGTCTCTCCCGTGACACTTGCTACCAGATCTCATCCTCGCTCGTCTCTCCCGTGACACTTGCTACCAGATCTCATCCTCGCTCGTCTCTCCCGTAACACTTGCTACCAGACCTCATCCTCGCTCGTCTCTCCCGTGACACTTGCTACCAGATCTCTTCCTCGCTCGTCTCTCCCGTAACACTTGCTACCAGACCTCATCCTCGCTCGACTCTATCGTAACACTTGCTACCAGATCTCTTCCTCGCTCGTTTATCCCGTGACACTTGATACCAGATCTTATCATCTTTTGTGTCTCCCGTGACACTTGCTACCAGATCTCATACTCGCTCTTCTCTCCCGTGACACTTTCTACCAGATCTTATACTCACTCGTCTCTACCGTGACACTTGCTATAAGATCTAATCATCTCTTGTGTCTCCCGTGACACTTGCTACAAGATCTCATACTCGCTCGTCTCTCCCGTAACACTTGCTACCAGATCTCATCCTCGGTCTTCTCTCCCGTGACACTCCCTTCTAGATCGTGTCCTCGCTCGTCCCTATCGTGGCACTTGCTACCAAATCTCATCGTCGCTCGTCACTTCCGTGACAGTTGCAACCAGATCTCATCCTAGCTTGTCTCTATTGTGACATTTTCTACCAGATCACATCCTCGCTCGTATCTTCTGTTACACTTGCTACCAGATCTCACCCTCGCTTGTATCCTCATTGACATTTGCTACAAGATCTCATCCTCGCTCGTCTCTCCCGTGACAATTGCTACCAGATCTCATCCTCGCTCGTCTCTCCCGTGACACTTGCTATCAGATCTCATTCTCGCTCGTCTCTCCCGTGACACTTGATACCAGATCTCATCCTCTGTTGTGTCTTGCCTGACAATTACTACCAGATCTCATCCTCTCTTGTTTCTCCCATAACACTTGCTACTAGATCTCATCCTCGCTCGTCTTTCTCGTGACATGTGGTACCAGATCTCATCCTCTCTGGTCTCTTCAGTGACACTTGCTTCCAGATCTCATCCTCGCTTTTCTCTCTCATAACATTTGCCACTAGATCTCATCCTCGCTCGTCTCTCTCGTGACATTTGGTACCAAATCTCATCCTCTCTCGTCTCTCCTGTGAAAATTGCTTCCAGATCTCAACCTCGCTTTTCTTTCCCATAACACTTGATACTAGATCTCATCCTCGCTCGTCTCTCTCGTGACACTTGCTACCAGATCTCATCCTCGCTCGTCTCTACCCTGACACTTGCTACAACATACGTTTCGTTGTAGGATTTCTGTCACATTACTCACTATGTGCATGTGTGTGTGAGAGAGAGATTGTGTGTGTGTGTAAATATGGGATTGTGTGTGTATCTAATTGTATTTAAGTAAATGTAAGTGTGTGTATGTCTGTGATAGCGTATGTAATTCATTGTGTGTCTCTGTGTGTGGTTGGGTGTGTGTGTTTGTATGTGTGCTTGTGTGTGTGTGTGAGTATGTAAAGGACTGCCGGTGATGTAACGGCTTGAAGCAGTACATCAACGTTTCACAATCGTCTCGCCGATCGTCTCTCTCTTTCTCTATCACACACTCTCTGTCCCATCGAGTTGACAAATGGAAAGCTAGTATTATTTTCAAAATCCTGACCTGGACGTCACAGAGTGTGTCCTGTTCATAGACTCGCTTATTGCAGAGCACTGAACCCGATCTATATCCTCTCTGCATAGAACGCTGTAATCCCTGCAGTGGTGAACGAGCGAATGATCGACGGCGGGGTCCGTTCGCTACACTTGCAAATGATTGCTAACTGATTACTACTGTGGGTATCCATGAGCAACTAAGTCAAGTCAAGATGACCTTTAGATCACATAGTTGAAGTTGAAAGACTAAGTCAAGTCAAGATGACGTCTAGACCCCAGGGTAGAAGTACAGCCACTAAGTCAAGTCAAGGTTACCTCTAAAACTCAGGTTAGAAGTGGAGCAAATAAGAACGAGAAGAAAGCACTGTGTATTGTACAATCTGTTATATATTTTTACAATTGTTCTTTTTCAGAATGTCGTAAAGGGTTGTTTGGTGTGGATTGTACACAGCAATGTTCTATTATGTGTCGTAATAGTACATGTAATCACTTGACTGGTGAATGTTCATCTTGTGTCTCAAACCGAACAGGAGCGTTCTGTGAAGGTTACGTATGATATCCTAAGTTTCTAGATATTTTGTAGAAAATTTCTCGCTCGTTTCTCCCTTGACACTTGCTACCAGATCTTAACCTAGCTCGTCTTTTCGGTGACACTTACTACCATATTTAATTCCTTCTTTGGTATATTGTGACACGTGCTACCAGATCTCATCCTCTCCTGTGTCTCACGTGACACTTGGTACCAGATCTCATCCGCGCTCGTCTCTTCTGTTACACGTGCTACCTGATCTCATTCTCGCTCGTCTGTTCCGTGAAAATTGCTACCAGATCTCTTCCTATCTCGTATTTATGGTGACACTTACTACATTATTTCATCCTTGATCTAGTAAATCGTGACACTTGCTACCAGATCTAATCCTCTCTTATGTCTCACGTGACACTTGCTACCAGATCTCATCCTCGCTCGTTTATCCCGTGACACTTGACCCAGATCTTATCCTCGTATGTCTCTTCCGTGACAAATTCTAGCAGATCTCATCCTCGCTCGTCTCTCCCGTGACACTTGCTTCCAGATCTCATCCTTGCTCGTTTCTATCGTGACACTTTCTAACAGATCTCTTCTTCGCTCGTCTCTATCGTGACACTTGCTACCAGATCTCATCTTCGCTCGTCTCTCCCCTAACACTTGCTACCCTATCTCTTCCTCGCTCGTCTCTCCCGTGACTCTTACTTCCAGATCTCATCCTCGATCTATTTTTCCCTGAAACTTGCTACTAGATCTCTTCTTCGCTCGTCTCTATCGTGACACTTGCTACCAGATCTCATCTTCGCTCGTCTCTCCCCTAACACTTGCTACCCTATCTCTTCCTCGCTCGTCTCTCCCGTGACACTTGCTTCCAGATCTCATCCTCGCTCGTCTCTACCCTGACACTTGCTACAACATACGTTTGATTGTTGGATTTCTGGCACATTACTCACTGTGTGCATGTGTGTGTGTGAGAGATACAGTGTGTGTGTGTGTGTGTAAATATGGGATTGTGTGTGTATCTAATTGTATTTAAGTGAATGTAAGTGTGTGTATGTCTGTGATAGCGTGTGTAATTCATTGTGTGTCTCTGTGTGTGGTTGGGTGTGCGTGTGTGTGTGTGTGTGTGTGTGTGTGTGTGAGTATGTAAAGGAGATCATCCAACTGCCGGTGATGTAACGGCTTGAAGCAGTATATCAACGTTCCTCAATCGTCTCGCCTATAATCTCTCTCTTTCTCTATCACACACTCTCTGTCCCATCGAGTTGACAAATGGAAAGCTAGTATTATTTTCAAAATCCTGACCTGGACATCACAGAGTGTGTCCTGTTCATAGACTCGCTTATTGCAGAGCACTTAACCCGATCTATGTCCTTTCTGTATAGAACGCTGAAATCACTGCAGTGGTGAACGAGCGAATGATCGACGGCATTGTCCGTTCGCTACACTTGCCAATGTTTGCTAAATGGTTACTACTGTGGGCATCGATGAGCAACTAAGTCAATTCAAAATAAACTTTATACCACATGGTAGAAGTGGAGTGAGTAAGTTAAGTCAAGATGACCTTTAGATCACTTAGTAGAAGTTGAAAGACTAAGTCAAGTCAAGATGACGTCTAGACCCCAGGGTAGAAGTACAGCCACTAAGTCAAGTCAAGGTGACCTCTAGAACTCAGGTTAGAAGGGGAGCAAATAAGAAGGAGAAGAAATCACTGTGTATTGTACAATCTGTTATATATTTTTACTATTCTTCTATTTCAGAATGTCGTGAAGGGTTGTTTGGTGTGGATTGTACACAGCAGTGTTCTATTATGTGTCGTAATAATACATGTAATAACGTGACTGGTGAATGTTCATCTTGTGTCTCAAACCGAACAGGAGCGTTCTGTGAAGGTTACGTATGATATCCTAACTTTCTAGACATTTTGTAGAAAGTTCCTCGCGCGTCTCTTTTTTTACACTTGCTACCATATCTGATCCTCGCTCGTCTCTCCCGTGACACTTCCTGCGAGATATCATCCTCGCTCGTCTCTCCCATAACACTTGCTATCAGATCTCATCCTCGCTTGTCTCTCCCATAACACTTGTTACCAGATCTCATCCTCGCTTGTCTCTACCCTGACACTTGCTACCAGATCTCATTCTCGCTCGTCTCTCCCGTGACACCTTCTAGCAGATCTCATCCTCGATCGTCTCTCCCGTGACACTTGTTACTAGATCTCATCCTCGCTCGTTTCTCCCGTGACACTTGCTACAACATACGTTTGGTTGTGGGATTTATGGCACATTACTCACTGTGTGCATTTGTGTGTGTGTGAGAGATTGTGTTTGTGTGTAAATCTTTTATTGTGTGTGTGTGTGTCTAATTGTATTTACGTGAGTGTAAGTGTCTGTATGTCTGTGAACGCGTGTGTAACTGATTGTTTGTCTCTGTGTGTGGTTGGGTGTGTGTGTGTTTGTGTGTTTGTTTGTGTGTGTTTGTGTGTGTGTGTGTGTGTGTATGTAAAGGAGCTCTGCGACTGCCGGTGATGTAACGGCTGGAAACAGTATATCAACGTTCCTCAATCGTCTCGTCGATCGTCTCTCTCTTCCTCTATCACACACTCTCTGTCCCATCGAGTTGGCAAATGGCAAGCTAGTATTATTTTCAAAATTCTTACCTGGACATCATAGATGGTGTCCTGTTCATAGACTCGCTTGTTGCAGAGCACTGAACCCGATATATATTCTCTCTGCATAGAACGCTGTAATCTCTGCAGTGGTGAACGAGCGAATGATCGACGGCCCGGTCCGTTCGCTACACTTGCCAATGATTGCTAGCTGGCTGCTATTGTGGGTAACCATGAGCAACTAAGTCAAATCAATATGACCTTTAGATCACATAATAGAAGTGGAAAGACTAAGTCAAGTCAAGATGATGTCTAGATCCCAGGGTAGAAGTGGAGCGTCTAAGTCAAGTCAAGATGATGTCTAGACCCCAGGGTAGAAGTGGAGCGACTAAGTCATGGCAAGATGATGTCTGGACCCCAGGATAGAAATGGAGCGACTGAGTCAAGTCAAGAAGACCTCTAGACCACATAGTAAAAATTAAGCAGCTAAGTTAAATCGATGATTTCTAGACCACATGGTAGAAGGGAAGAGACTAAGTCAAGTCAAGATGACATCTATACCCCATGATAGAAGTGGAATGACTAAGTCAAGTCAAAATGACCTATTCAACTTAGGGTAGAAGAGGAGCAAATAAGAAGGAGACGTAAGCACTGTGCATTGTATAATCTGTTAGATATTTTTTATTATTGTTCTATTTCAGAATGTTCTGAAGGGATGTTTGGTGTGGATTGTACACAGCAGTGTTCTATTATGTGTCTTAATAGTACATGTAATCCTGTGACTGGTGAATGTTCATCTTGTGTCTCAAACCGAAAAGGAGCGTTCTGTGAAGGTTACGTATGCTATCCTAACTTTCTAGACATTTTGTAGAAAGTTCCTCGCTCGTCTCTCACTTGACACTTGCTACCAGATCTCATACTCGCTTGTGTCTCAGCTGACTATTGCTACCATATCTCACCCTCGCTTGTGTGTGTGTGTCTGTGTGTGTGTGTGCGTGTGTGTGTGTGTTTGTGTGTGTGTGTGTGTGTGAAGGAGCTCTTTGACTGCCAGTGATGTAACGGCGGCAAGCAGTATATCAACTTTCCTAATCGTCTCGCCTATAATCTCTCTTTCTTTCTCTATCACACACGCTGTCCCATCGAGTTGACAAATGAAAAGCTAGTATTATTTTCAAAATCCTGACCTGGACGTAACAGAGTGTGTCCTGTTCATAGACTCGCTTGTTGCAGAGCACTGAACCCGAGCTATATCCTCTCTGCACAGAACGCTGTAATCCCTGCAGTGGTGAACGAGCGAATGATCGACGGCCCGGTCCATTCGCTACACGTGCCCATGATTGCTTACTGATTACTACTGTGGGTATCCACGAGCAACTAAGTCAAGTCAAGATGACCTTTAGACCCCAGTGTAGAAGTGGAGCGACTAAGTCAAGTCAAGCTGATGTCTAGACGCCAGCGTAGAAGTGGAGCGTCTAAGTCAAGTCAAGATGATGTCTAGACCCCAGGGTAGAAGTGGAGCGACTAAGTCATGGCAAGATGATGTCTGGACCCCAGGATAGAAATGGAGCGACTGAGTCAAGTCAAGAAGACCTCTAGACCACATAGTAAAAATTAAGCAGCTAAGTTAAATCGATGATTTCTAGACCACATGGTAGAAGGGAAGAGACTAAGTCAAGTCAAGATGACATCTATACCCCATGATAGAAGTGGAGTGACTAAGTCAAGTCAAAATGACCTATTCAACTTAGGGTAGAAGAGGAGCAAATAAGAAGGAGACGTAAGCACTGTGCATTGTATAATCTGTTAGATATTTTTTATTATTGTTCTATTTCAGAATGTTCTGAAGGGATGTTTGGTGTGGATTGTACACAGCAGTGTTCTATTATGTGTCTTAATAGTACATGTAATCCTGTGACTGGTGAATGTTCATCTTGTGTCTCAAACCGAAAAGGAGCGTTCTGTGAAGGTTACGTATGATATCCTAACTTTCTAGACAATTTGTAGAAAGTTCCTCGCTCGTCTCTCACTTGACACTTGCTACCAGATCTCATACTCGCTTGTGTCTCAGCTGACACTTGCTACCAGATCTCACCCTCGCTTGTGTGTGTGTGTCTGTGTGTGTGTGTGCGTGTGTGTGTGTGTTTGTGTGTGTGTGTGTGTGAAGGAGCTCTTTGACTGCCAGTGATGTAACGGCGGCAAGCAGTATATCAACTTTCCTAATCGTCTCGCCTATAATCTCTCTTTCTTTCTCTATCACACACTCTGTCCCATCGAATTGACAAATGAAAAGCTAGTATTATTTTCAAAATCCTGACCTGGACGTAACAGAGTGTGTCCTGTTCATAGACTCGCTTATTGCAGAGCACTGAACCCGAGCTATATCCTCTCTGCACAGAACGCTGTAATCCCTGCAGTGGTGAACGAGCGAATGATCGACGGCCCGGTCCATTCGCTACACGTGCCCATGATTGCTTACTGATTACTACTGTGGGTATCCACGAGCAACTAAGTCAAGTCAAGATGACCTTTAGACCTCAGGGTAGAAGTGGAGCGACTAAGTCAAGTCAAGCTGATGTCTAGACGCCAGCGTAGAAGTGGAGCGACTAAGTCAAGTCAAACTGTTGACTAGATCCCAGGGTAGAAGTGGAGCGACTAAGTCAAGTCAAGATGATGTCTGGACCCCAGGGTAGAAGTGCAGCGACTAAGTCAAGTCAAGAAGACCTCTAGACCACATGGTAAAAATGAAGCGGCTAAGTCAAATCGATGACCTCTAGACCCCATGGTAGAAGTGGAGTGACTAAGTCAAGTCAAGGCGATCTCTAGAACTCAGGCCAGAAGAGGAGCAAATAAGAAGGAAAAGTAATCACTGTGTATTGTATAATCTGTTATATATTTGTTATTATTGTTCTATTTCAGAATGTCCTGAAGGGATGTTTTTTGTGGATTGTACACATCAGTGTTCTATTATGTGTCTTAATAGCACATGTAATCAAGTTACTGGTGAATGTTCATCTTGTGTCTCAAACCGAAAAGGAGCGTTCTGTGAAGGTTACGTGTGCTATCCTAACTTTCTAGACATTTTGAAGAAAGTTCCTCGCTCGTCTCTCCCGTTACACTTGCTACCATAACTCACCTTCGCTTGTGTCTCCCGTGACACTTGCTACCAGATACGTTTGGTTTGTGCCATTTCTGGCACACTACTCACTGTGTGCATGTGTGTGTGTGTGTGAGATTGTGTGTGTGTCTGTTATAGCGTGTGTATCATATTGTGTGTGTGTGTGTGTTTGTGTGTGTATGTCTGTTATAGCGTGTGTATAATATTGTGTGTGTGTGAGAGAGATTGTGTGTATGTCTGTTATAGCGTGTGTATCATATTGTGTGTGTGTATGTGTGTGTGTGTGTGTATGTCTGTTATAGCGTGTGTATCATAGTGTGTGTGTGTGTGTGTGTGTATGTAAAGTCAAGATGACCTCTAGACCACAGGGTAGAAGTGGAGCGACTAAGTCTAGTCAAGATGACCTCTAGACCACATGGTAGAAGTGGAGTGACTAAGTCAAGTCAAGGTGGCCTCTTGATCTCAGGGTAGAAGATTAGCAAATAAGAAGGAGAAGTGAGCACTGTGTATTGTATAATCTGTTATATATTTTTACTATTGTTCTATTTCAGAATGTCCTGAAGGGACGTTTGGTGTGAATTGTACACAACAGTGTTCTATTATGTGTCTTAATCGTACATGTAATCAAGTGACTGGTGAATGTTCATCTTGTGTCTCAAACCGAACAGGAGCGTTCTGTGAAGGTTAGGTATGCTATCCTAACTTTCTAAACATTTAGTAGAGAGTTCCTCGCTCGTCTCTCCCTTGACACTTGCTACCAGATCTCATCCTCGCTCGTCTATTCCGTGACACTTGCTACCAGATCTTCTTCTTCTTCTTCTTCTTCTTCGTACGCAGTCAGACAGTAACCATTATTTTTTCGAAAAAAGCAGTGGTCATCCTGAGGCTGTCGACACTGCCATAGAGCTTGTCTAGTGTTGCAACTGGTGATGGCCACATCTGCTCTCTCTGATGTCGGGCAGTTGTGCAGCAAATGCTCAGCGGTAATTTTCCCGGTACCACACGGGCATTCATCGGTGCCACCTATCTTCAATTCGTTGAATAGGTGGTACCTCAGTCTATTGTGGCCAGTGCGAAGTCTGAAGACCACGACCTGCTCTTTTCTGTTCAACTGGTAATAGGCATCGTTTTTGGTGTAACCAGTATGTTCGGTTTCCCATTTGGTCATGTATCTAGCTCTAAATAAGCCGTTTTGACTTTTCGCATGTCATACTAGTATCGGGTTGTGAAAGTTTTGCACCTTCTTTTGCCAGTCTGTCTGCCTCCTCGTTGCCTTGGATGTTGCAGTGAGATGGGACCTACTACACCACTACTGTTTTTGGTGAGGCCTGCTGGCATAGTTAACAGAGTACTGCTCTTAAATTATTATTAAGTTCAGTTTTTTTCTGGCTTTTCAGTGCTGTGACTACGGCCAGTACATCTGTAAGCAGGACTATGTGGCTTTCATTCCTTTTACCTGTCACCATTTCTTCCAATGCCGCCCTCAGTGCCTCTGCCTCCGCTCTGAAATTGCTTGTGTATTTTCCAGTAGCGAATGACAGTGTTATTGTTCTGCCATTTGGTAGGCTCAGGAATGCTCCTGCCCCTCCGTACTGTGTTGTATTTGTTACGGAACCGTCGGTGTATGCATGGGTACAGTCCATGCTTGGGTAGTTTTCCGTAATGTAACTCAGGGTAGTATCTCTTCTTTCTTTTTCAGACTGGCAATTTCTTTCTTCAAATACCTAGTATATTGTCTACCACTTCTGGAAATATATGCTGCCTCCAGGTAGGTTTTCGTACAGTAGGGATGGGCTTTGGTGTTGTTAGTGCGTTCATGGGGTTTTCGTGCATCTTTGCTTTGGCTATTTCTGCAAAGTTTCTCCGCTTTAGTTTCCCACTTCTGAAATTGTTTAGTCTCTGGTGCATTCGGTGGTCAGTCAGTTTTCTGAGTTTCTCTGATTGCAGCTAGGCTCTGCAGTCTCTTCTGTCGGCCATGGATTGCAGTTTTGTAATCTTTTCAAGTTCTACAATTGGCGTTGACTTCATGCCTCCTGTTATAACTCTAATGGCTTGGTTTTGGAGTTTGCTAACTTTATCGGAAGGCCTGGTATCCTCTGATTGAGAATTTATGGTTGCTGTTGAGGTGCGTTTCTTGGAAACATGCCACGTCAATCTTACCTTCATGCACGTGATGTGTTAGGGATAGCTTTTTGTTAATGACTCCCTCCGCATTCCACTGTAGTATTTTGAGGGTCTTGCGTTTTTGGTCAATAGAAATTGCCCGATAGCTATGTGCCTTGACTCCACGACACATGGGTGGGTGACCACCAGTAGTCAAGGGTGGGCCCCTTTGAGGCATGAGGCCCGGCACTCTCTCTGTCTGGCGGGACTCCGCAGGATGAGCGCCATACGTTTTTCTGATAAGTTGTACTGTCATCATACTGCGATTTACGTTGCACTGTTTCGTTAAGCCTGTGCCCCAGTGCATCCGATTTCAACAGGCGTTTTTGTAGGGATGCCCTCCTTAGCCGTTGGCTGTCGCCAGCCTATCTGCAAGGCAGCAGTTGTTTGTGATCAGAGTTATCTCTCTTATGGAAGTTGTCTTACAAGACTAACGAGTCTTCACCACTCGTGTCTATAGGATGCGGTAATGATATATGAGATATGAAATATGATATGCACTATGTACTGGTTTGTACTAACCCGGAAGAGAGGCAGTCCAGTGTGTCTGTATCCCAGGATCGTCACGTCCTGCCAGAACGTAGCATTTGCATGTGAGTGGGGTATCTCTTTGCTCCCTTTATTTTCTCGGCTTCTCTGCAGTGATGGTACGCCTAGAATTCTCCGCCACCTGGGAGGTTGACACACTAGGGCAGATGTGCAATGTCTGCTAGTCTTCATCTCTTCTGCGTCCATTGGTATGGCTGATAGCATACAGAGGTAGAGATCGAGGCAGGAGTGTATTTAACCAGGTGACAAGCCTGGTAATGTCACAGAGATGTTGTTCGCCTCGTGTGCGGACAAATCTCATGGTCATTGGTTGAGTCTCGACAGTTCACAGTGAGGTGGCTGCTCTACTGTTTTCGACACCCTGACCAAGAACTAAGTCTTATGTTTGTGGTTTCGCACCCCATCGCCGTATAGGGTGAATTTCAAGCAGCTATCCGCCCGCTTTGATCGGCGGACGGCAGAGACCTCTTTCTGTGGCTCGACCGGATAGGACTGAGGCGCGAGCCCCAGGTCCCGACCATTTCGAAGCCTCCTATTGCGGTGGTTGTGAGATTTTGGGTGGGATTCCGGCTTTCAGGCGTTCGGCCGTAATCCCTC
Source organism: Ariolimax columbianus (assembly GCA_036924085.1). Classification (NCBI taxonomy): domain Eukaryota; kingdom Metazoa; phylum Mollusca; class Gastropoda; order Stylommatophora; family Arionidae; genus Ariolimax; species Ariolimax columbianus. Next base: position 3,466 of record JAVGWX010000353.1, on the reverse strand, counting down.
ACATAGTAGTCTAGCGCCATTGGCTTATCAGCCTGGTACGTGAACCAAAATGTCTGCGGCTCCTCTCGAATTGAGAAGGATTACCGTAGCATCGCCCTGTCATTAGAAGGGTAAAACTGACCTGTCTTCCGATGGTCTATTTCCAGCACCCGTTCACTATTAGACCAGACGAATTAATAGAGGGCTTTTGTTTTTCAATGACCAGGTATCTGAAATCTGCGGTTTCTGCGGGGTTAAACACGATTTCCGTAGCGTTCTTTCATTAGGAAGTTAAAGAGCTGACTTGTCTTCCGTCAGTCTAATACCAGCACACGTTCACTATTAGACCCAACGAAATTGCTCTCGATCTGTCAGTCGTTCTACAGTATTGGCGTGTTGAGTCAAATTAATCCGCAGACTCCACTTCTGGTGGTGCCCTTCCGTCAACTCCTTTAGCGAACACTGGATGCGAGACAATCAAGCTCCAGAGAGGATAGCCCCAGATTTTCGAGGGTCTAATTCCAGCTCCCGTTCCATATTAGACCCAACGAAAGTGCTCTCGGCATGTCAATCATTTCAGTGTTTGGCCGTGTTGAGTCAAATTAAGCCGCAGGCTCCACTCCTGATGGTGCTCTCTCGTCAATTCCTTTAAGTTTTAGCTTTGCAACCATACTTCCCCCGGAACCCAAAAACTTTGGTTTCCCGGAAGCTGCCCGCAGAGTCATGGAAGCAACTCCTGCGGATCGCTAGTCGGCATCGTTTATGGTCAGAACTACGACGGTATCTGATCGTCTTCGCGCCTCTGACTTTCGTTCTTGATTAATGAAAACATTCTTGACAAATGCTTTCGCAGTAGCTCGTCTTGCGGCGATCCAAGAATTTCACCTCTAACGCCGCAATACGAATGCCCCCGTTTGTCCCTGTTTATCATTACCTCCAATTTCGAAAACCAACAAAATGGAACCGAGGTCCTATTCCATTATTTAATGCACCATTATTTAGGCAGCCGAGGCCTGCTTTCAACACTCTAATTTTTACAAAGTAAACACGCCGGCCACCCAGGACGCTCAGCGAAGAGCACTCGTGGAAGAGAGCCGCAGACGTAGGGCAGTAGACAATGGGCAGTGAACCGGCCCGAGCCGGACCGCACGCCTCCGCCTGAGATCCAACTACGAGCTTTTTAACTGCAACAGCTTTAAATACGCAATTGGAGCTGGAATTACCGCTGCTGCTGGCACCAGACTTGCCCTCCGATAGATCCTCGTTAAAGGGTTTAAAGTGTACTCATTCCAATTACGGGGCCTCGAAAGAGTCCCGTATTGTTATTTTTCGTCACTACCTCCCCTTGCCGGGAGTGGGTAAGTTGCGCGCCTGCTGCCTTCCTTTGATGTGGTAGCCGTTTCTCATGCTCCCTCTCATGCTACCAGATCTCATCCTCGCTCGTCTATTCCATGACACTTGCTACCATATGCCATTCTTGCTCGTGTCTATCGTGACACTTTGTACCAGATCTCATCCTCTGTTGTGTCTACCGTTACACTTGGTACCAGATCTCATCTTCGCTCGTCTCTCCCGTGAGACTTGCTATCAGATCTCATATTCGCTTGTCTCTCCCTTAGACACTTGCTACCAGATCTCATCATCGCTTTCCACAGGACCTGACCACTCACGTCAGCTTTACCACGAATATGTTGCGGATTAATATAGGACGCTCAGGAGGATGCCATTGTGAAATAAGGACCGGCAGAAAAATAGTCCGCATGTTATAAAAACCGAGGCAAACCGGGAGCCGAGACACATATTGAGAGAGATTTTTTGAGAGACAGAGAGACGATTCAAAGAGATACTCAAAGACACAGTCAGAGAGAAACACGCAAGAAGACTGAACGTTGCATTAACCGAGTTCCAAATTCAGTTTACTGAAGTAAAGTATTAGTGATTTTTATTTGTGAGTAATTTTAATTTCACCAGACTAAATTTAAACCAGCGTCAGACACGTGGGCAACCTTTCATAAAGTTTAAAGTCATCGCAGTGTCTCCATAGATCTCACAGAAGCAGCCTAGATCAGTTATAGGAGAGAACAGGCTTTCCTACCATTTTACACGTGGTCGACCTGCGCCAGGTTAACACGTGGTCAACCTGCATTAGTTTAAACATGTGACAATCTGCATTAGTTCAACACGTAGTCCCCGTGCACCAGCTGAAGACGTGGCTGCCTTCATTAATTTTGTAGTCATCTCAGAACCATCGTAGATTCACAGCTGTAGCCTAATCTTTCGACACCCACCACGCAGATCGACAGTCGTCGCTAAGGAACAGAGCAATGGACGTGTAACTTAATTTTTTTTAAACCACGAATTAACCATCGATGTCAAAACATCATAATTCGGTTTCACGTTACCGCAGGTCAAGTACAGAAAGTAGACTAATGACAATAGTTATGGGTTTAGCGGTAGTTAGAGTTTTAGTTCAAAGGTAATCATTAGATGTAGCGTGTAGGATCTTGTGTATGATAGAAGTGTGGAAGAGTTGTAACATGTAGAAATAAACCTTCCTGTAAGGGGTGTAAAGGTTCACCTACATTTCTCTTGTTGCTAATAGTTTCTTTAGGATAGAGTATCAATCTCAATCCCCCCCCCCCCCCCCCGCCCCCAACTTTCGACAACCCTTTCGTCATGCAAGACACACTGCAAGGCTGCTATTCTCTGCTGTCCTTCAGTCACGGTACCGTACCTGCAAAACGCACCAGACCAAAAGAATATTAGTTCTTGGACATGTTATACAAAAAGCAGGGTTGAAATGTTACCTGGCAGCTGGAAGAATTGATGGACACTGGAACACACAGACGACAAAGTAAAGTACAAGACAAAGGGAAAAATTGTTGATGGACAAAGAGAAGAATTGTTCTGGACAACAGGGAGGAATTGTTGGAGGACAAAGAGAGGAATTGTTGGAGGACACAGAGAGGAATTGTTGGAGGACAAAGAGAGGAATTGTTGTAGGACAAAGAGAGGAATTGTAGGAGGACACAGAGAGGAATTGTTGTAGGACAAAGACAGGAATTGTTGGAGGACAAAGAGAGGAATTGTTGGAGGACAAAGAGAGGAATTGTTGTAGGACACAGAGAGGAATTGTTGTAGGACACAGAGAGGAATTGTTGTAGGACAAAGACAGGAATTGTTGTAGGACAAAGACAGGAATTGTTGGAGGACAAAGAGAGGAATTGTTGGAGGACACAGACAGGAATTGTTGTAGGACACAGAGAGGAATTGTTGTAGGACACAGAGAGGAATTGTTGGAGGACACAGAGAGGAATTGTTGTAGGACACAGAGAGGAATTGTTGGAGGACAAAGAGAGGAATTGTTGGAGGACACAGACAGGAATTGTTGTAGGACACAGAGAGGAATTGTTGTAGGACACAGAGAGGAATTGTTGGAGGACACAGAGAGGAATTGTTGTAGGACACAGAGAGGAATTGTTGTAGG